>JALPQI010003191.1:0-84555 GCA_025490895.1 Thaumatotibia leucotreta | reverse complement strand
CTAACCTAACCTAACCTAACCTAACCTAACCTAACCTAACCTAACCTAACCTAACCTAACCTAACCTAACCTAACCTAACCTAACCTAACCTAACCTAACCTAACCTAACCTAACCTAACCTAACCTAACCTAACCTAACCTAACCTAACCTAACCTAACCTAACCTAACCTAACCTAACCTAACCTAACCTAACCTAACCTAACCTAACCTAACCTAACCTAACCTAACCTAACCTAACCTAACCTAACCTAACCTAACCTAACCTAACCTAAACCTAACCTAACCTAACCTAACCTAACCTAACCTACCGGTAGGGATACCGGAAATTTCGGAAAGCCATAGCTTCAGAACCGGGTAACGTAATCGGGTCGTGTTTGGGTTCATTGGAAAGGGCTCGGGGAGGGCTATCCATTGTGCCTAAATTTACGGCTCTACGTAGAGCGGAAAATATTTTTTAAATTTTTAAGGGGAAATTGTAAATTGGTAAATAACAGTAGCCCCCTCTGTACAGGGGCTACACGCACGGCTCTATACAGAGCGAAATATTTAATAGCAAAAAAAGAGATAAAATATTAAGTGACCAGGGTCTGCGACCCCTAAAGACACACTTGTAACTCTCTCTTTAGTTAAGTATTATACTGTATATACAAGTGACACCCCCGTCTTGATACTGACACCCCATCTACAGTTGATACTTAAAGTTTAAATTATCTTTAAATAAAATATATATAAGACCAAGTAGAGCCCAAGACTCTACATATTGTGACAAACTTACTTACTTTAAGAACATATATAGTTTAGTTATATAGAATTAAGTTTTGTGTACTTATATATTTATTGTATGATCGCACTCAGTGAGTGCTGGAGCTCTCACTTTGTTTTCTGGTTCTAATCGACTCTTTTCTTTACAACTTTTACAATTTACCTTTGGAGTCTTTCCCGATCAAATTTCGCTTGTATTGAGTCCCAAGTCGTACCGCACATTAAATGTTTGGAATTAGAACACCAATGAAGGACGCGAAGCAAACATCTTCGCAGCCCCCCGCAAAGCCGGAAAAATCCGGATCAAGACCGACACAGGTCAGACGAAGCGTAGGGGAGTGGGAGGCAGGTAAACCGGCGGCATTTGACATATCGCCTGGAAGAGTATCGGCCCCGGCGGCCAGCCAGAAAATGAATAGTCCTATTCCAAATCAGGACAGCAAAGCCGGCACCTCCATGGACACAACACCCAAAACCTACACCAGCAGATTAATGGAAGCGAAAGCCTGCAACAACAAGGCAAAACAACGGCTCGCCGAATCGGGGAACATAAAAACCATAATTAAACTGGAGGTGGGTAAGGCGGTAGAGCGACTGTACGCACTTGTCAAAGAAGCAGAAGTTGAATTGGCAAGAGAGCGGGAAGGAAAAGGACGTGATTCCCAGAAAATTGAGGCTCCCTCCAACGGGTCGGTGCAGCCAGTGAGAGAAGAGGGACGAGAGGATAAAACGTTACAAATATTGGCACAATTATCCGAAAATAACCGGCTTCTACAAGAAACCGAAAGGAAACTAGAGATGATAACAACAAAGATAGACCAACAAAGCGATAAACTTGAGAGAACCAGGTGGTACTCAAAAAACCGGGAAAGGAATCTTATGCCTTGCCTAAATCGTATAGGCCGATTGGACTTTTGCCTGTATTGGGCAAAATATATGAAAAGATGCTGATAGCCCGGCTCAAGCACCACATACTGCCGAAGATCAGTCCTAGACAGTATGGTTTTATGCCACAAAGGGGCACCGAAGACTCCCTCTATGATCTTATGCAGCACATATACGAAAGACTGAACGCTAAACGATTGCTAACTCTGATATCATTGGACATAGAGGGAGCCTTCGACAGCGCTTGGTGGCCGGCTATAAAAGTCAGACTGTCCGAAGAAAACTGCCCGGTAAATCTGAGGAGGGACTATAGACAGCTACCTAAAAGACCGTAGTGTGAATGTTAGGTACGCAGGGCAAGAGTTCACTAAAGAAACCACCAAGGGCTGCGTTCAGGGATCCATAGGGGGTCCCATCCTATGGAATCTTCTTCTTGACCCTCTCCTCAAACAGCTAGAAAAAAAGGGAGTCTACTGCCAGGCGTTTGCAGACGACGTGGTATTGATTTTCGATGGTAAGACGGCTCTAGAGGTGGAAATACAAGCAAATGCGACCCTCGAACATGTTCGATCGTGGGGCATCGACAATAAACTAAAGTTTGCACCACACAAAACATGTGCCATGGTTATCACAAGAAAGTTAAAATTTGATGAACCACGACTGAGCATGGGCGGTGTAAACATAGCCATGTCAAACGAAGTGAAAATACTGGGACTTACCATCGACCACAAACTGACTTTCAATCACCACGTGGCGAACGTCTGCAGGAAGGCTCTCAACTTTTATAAAAAACTGGCAAGGACAGCCCGGATTAGTTGGGGCCTGCATCCTGAGGTGATCCGCATTATCTACACAGCGGCGGTAGAACCAGTCATGCTGTATGCCGCAGCAGCCTGGGCACCCGCAGCTAAAAAACTCGGCATTATAAAACAGCTGAACGCGGTGCAAAGAGGATTTGCCCAAAAAATAAGCAAGGCTTACAGAACGGTTTCCCTCAACGCCGCCCTGCTTCTGGCTGGGATGCTTCCCCTAGACCTCCGAATCCGCGAGGTGGCCTCACTTTATGAGGCCAAGAAGGGAGTAGCCCGACAGGAATCGGGCGGAAGAGAGATGGAGACAATGACACCCAGGATTCAGGCCCCGCATCCAGCAAAACAAATGGGACTGGAGTTTGGCAGCCTGAATGACGAGGAGCAATACACGGAGCATAGCAACTACGACGTGCGCATATTCACAGACGGCAGTAAGATTGAGGGCAAGGTCGGAGCGGCAGTATCCGTATGGAACAGCACCACAGAGACCAAAGCCCACAAACTTGTACTGTCGCCGTACTGTACCGTGTATCAGGCCGAACTACTGGCCCTATGCAAGGCAACAGAAGTTGCACTGCAACGTAGGGAGGCCACGTTTGGCGTATACAGCGACTCCAGGGCCGCCCTAGAAACGGTCATAAATCACAACTCTCCCCACCCTCTAGCAGTAAAAACACGAGAGAACCTTCGGGGATGTAGACTCCAGAACAAAGAAATATCGTTGTTCTGGATTAAAGCACACGCTGGTCTAGAAGGGAATGAGAGGGCAGACTATCTTGCCAAAGAGGCGGCCCTGAAGTCCAAAAAGGGGCCGGACTACGACCGGTGTCCGGCCTCATACGCGAAGCGAATCATCCGGGAGGAGACCCTACACGAGTGGAGTAGTAGGTATGAAAACGAAAACACAGCAGCAATTCTTTTTCCCGGACGCAGTCGCCGCGTACAGAACGATCCGGAATATAAGGCCGGACAGCATCACCACGCAACTGCTCACCGGGCATGGTGGATTCTCCGCCTATTTGAATCGTTTCAAATGCAAGGAGAGTCCATCATGCGTGTGTGATCCCGAGATGGACGAAACTGTGGTTCACATTATTTTGGAATGTCCCGTCTTTGGCTACCTTAGGTTCAACGCAGAGCAGAAGCTAGAGGAGAAATTGGAACGGGAAAGACTCCATAAAATAATGGAAACTAAAGAAAAGAGAGACATATTTATAACTTATTGCAAGAAAATAATAAAAATAGTAAACAATAGGAATAAAACAGCATAAGCAAAGTATCTTTATACTATATTGTAAAAATATATTGTAATAAAAATACGAAAATAAAAATGTATAAAAAGTTAAATTGAGAAAAGCAATGTGTTAGAAAATGTGTTGTGAAATACGAGAAAAGTATATATAAATGTTAAATAGAAATAAGATAAGAACTAGGTAAAGTAAGAATTAGCGTAAAAATAGTTGAAGTAGCACAAAGAAATGTAAAAATAAAGACAGTCTGCGAACATTTATTACACCCCACCCTAAGCAAATAAATAAAGATAAAAATAGAAGAACAGCAGTAGCGTAGACATGAGAGGCTAAATGGTCTGCAAGCGTAGCCCCATGGAATAGGTGGGAGTCCCACCCACAGATAGTATGAGAGAGATGAATGAAAGAAAGATATAGAATGAAGCATGAAAGTACGAGAAGAATACTAGTGAGAACTGGAATGCATGAGAAAGCTTAGCATAGGCTCCGATTATGTTGGAGGTAGAGCAGGAAAAAAAAAAAAAAAAAAAAAAAAAAAAAAAAAAACCTAACCTAACCTAACCTAACCTAACCTAACCTAACCTAACCTAACCTAACCTAACCTAACCTAACCTAACCTAACCTAACCTAACCTAACCTAACCTAACCTAACCTAACCTAACCTAACCTAACCTAACCTAACCTAACCTAACCTAACCTAACCTAACCTAACCTAACCTAACCTAACCTAACCTAACCTAACCTAACCTAACCTAACCTAACCAACCTAACCAACCACAGTTCTAAACTACCCAAAGAGACCTTATTTGACACAATTTTAGAGCCAATTTGCCCCGACTTTTAGACACCACTTCCACCCCTCTGACCCTTCCGGTTACTGAATTATTAAATTTTTTCTTTCACGACACTTAGCGATTTTTCAAAAATTCACCAAAAATTCAATTTTAAACATTTTTCACCGTTTCTTTCACAGTAATTTCAGTTTCAATTAGTTTTAAATTATTACATTCACAAATAAAATCTTCACACTTAGTTTCAGCTCAATTTTTACACATTTACACGAAAAAGTCGTACCCTCATAAAAGTATCTGAGCAATCTTGTTTTTCGCTCATAACTTTAGTTTTCCCCGGTCAATTTTGTTTTAGTTTTCTTATTTAGATTCCTTTAATTTTTTGCAACATTTCATGTCATACAACATTTGTCAATATCTCCATTAGTTCTCCTGCAACATCCAAAGTTCACTTCCCTCGTCGTTTTTAGTAGAATTTAACATTTTAGAAAATTTTGTTCAGCCGACTTTGTTCTAAAAATCTAGTTCTTAGATATAATTTAAAGTTCAATTGCCCGCATTTTTTGACACTAGAACCAACTCGGTACCTTAACGGGTTTCCGAGAAATTAATTTTTCCGTCTCTTTTTGTAAGTCAAAAACTAGAATCGCAATAACTTTTTAGTCCCTCCATAGATTTTGATAGTTTTTCTTTATTACACATCCATTTTGCACCTTTAATTTTATCCATTGCAATTCTTTAGTTTTCAGGAACATTTTTCTAACAAAAATCGCAAATACCTACAGAATTTTTAGCGCCTGAAGAAAGTGTGGCGGCAATCACATTTGATTGTAAATAATTATAAAACCAATCGGTAGACTTAAGTTTTTATAGTTTAATTTGATAGTGCTTGTAAATATCTTTGCTTTTTATTTGAAACTTTTTCCTTGGAAATCCTTAGTTTTTCTGTTATTAAGAGTTTTAAATTTTTGTAAAAATACATAGCATTAATTTTATTTCTCAGCCCCCTTAAGAGTAAAAAATCTGAAATCTTCGTATAATATAGGTATATATTGTACCTACCTAAATCACTTTGGTTTGGTGCGATATCTGTTATAGTTTAAGAGATACAAATTTTTCAATTTTTTTGTATGTCACATTACCTCAAAATGTATCGGACACCTCCCGCATCGCCCAGAAAGGCCCGTACGGCCCACTCTGAACCTGATTCAGGAGTAAAAAACATAGGCCAAGAGCAGGCGACATCCGCAGGGACAGAGCAGGCTGTCGGCAGCGATCACATCCCTCCGCTGATCGATTTGCAGGAGGACACCATACAAAATAAAACTTTTGTGGTACAGGCGGAAGTTCACAGGCACGTGCCCGAGGCCGGAACCTCAACTCCGCTACAAACCACAAAACAGACTACCCCGGACGCGACATTGGCACCGATCCCGGTAACGGAGGAGCCTATCGCTATCGCTGGTAGCCCCGGCTCGGACACAACCGAAATGGGGCGGCTATGGATGAGCAGGGATACATCCATTAGTAGCCCCGGCTCGAAGACCCGTGCAGGAAGGCACCGTACAGAGGTAACCCGTAACCTCGATGACATTGTGACGCAATTAAAACAAAACAGAAGCGTCACAAAACAAAATAAACTAACCATATTAAAGGCTGTCGAAGCCATCCGAGACGCCACCATAAGATTTACAAGTGAGATGGACGTGATCGGAGTAGATAACGTCAACAAAACACCCACCTCAGCTATACTAGAGCCGTCTATGGACTTAACCCAGCTGAAGCACGATATTATCGCTGGGGTACAAGTCGAAATATCGAAAATACGAGCCGAACAGCAGGCCTTAAAAGAAATGTTTACGGCAAAGGTAGCTACTGAAAAGGAAAGAAGAGAGGACGAAACATTTTCCACCGTTGTCGGTAAGAATAGGAGTCGGAAACCCAGATCCGAGGCTGCGTTGGCGGCGGCGGCTGGCGAGAGCCATGAAGACGACATGGCTTCACCTGCAGTTGGCAGGCCGTACAAGCCTAAGGTTGTCCGTACACATGCGCCTCCTCCGCCGTCGACCAACTTCGTGGTCCTGCTGGAATCGATAGATCCTAGACACGGTGGCAAAGAAGTCCTGAAAGAAATTAAAGAAAAAGTAAACGTGGTTGATATCGGTGTAGGAATTAAAAGCGTCCGAGAAACCCGAAACAATAAAGTTGTCATCAGTTGCGAGAGCAATGATGACAGGAAAAAGCTCAGCGCTGCGATCAAATCCAAAACGGCCAACATTACTGTTGAGGTGCCCAAACTTCGAAATCCTCAGCTGCGTGTCATTGGCGTCATCCCAGACTATGCGGATACGAAAATAGAAGACGCCATTAAGAAGCAGAACACAAGACTTCTAGCAGGTATTGCAGAGGATGAGAAAGTGGTAAAGTACGTTCGCACCGTCAAAGGACGAAACGATGCAATAAAAAATGTAATAGTAGAGGTCAGCCCACAGGTTTGGGACGCCCTGAAGGACCAGAAGGTCAAAATAGGATTTCAGTCGGTGATGGCTGTAGACCAATCGCCCATACTCCAATGCTTCAGGTGCCATGGCTTTGGACACCGAGCTACAGAGTGTAGATCCGAGAGTAAATGCGCATACTGCGCGGACAACCACGATACGCGCAGCTGCAACAAACGTGAGTCTGCGCCTTGCTGTGTTAACTGCGTTAACAGCGAAAGGGAACATGGTCATTACGCATATAGCCAATCTTGCCCCGAGTGGGTAAAGTGGGATCGCATAGCTCGGGCGGCTGTCCGTTATTGCTAAGGGCGTCCCAAAGATCACCAATAATAGTAATAATCTCACAGCAGTTCAATGCAATCTTGGAAAGGGCTTTAACGCAACCCAAGAGTTAATGCAAAGTGCTAGAGTTAATGAATATGACATAATATTCATCACAGAACCATACGTTGGTAAACAAAATACAATGAAAAACATTGACGGCTACGATCTGTATCAATATGGCGATGCAAGCAACAGAACCAAGGCCTGTATTGCCATTAAACATAACATAGGCAACTTTATTGGGATTACGCAGCACGCAACCACTAACATTGCCACGGTGCAACTACTCCTGGGGTCCAAGAAAATCTTGCTAACTTCAGTATACATCGAACCTGGAGAAGATCCCATAAATACAATATCACAAATTGAGCAAATCCTGAAGTCATATCCGCATGCAGAACACATAATATGCGGTGACTTTAATGGCTGGCATACGTCGTGGGGATCGCCTAAAAACAATGACAGGGGCAGAGCCATCTGCGATCTCGCGATTGCCAATGATCTGGTAGTGTGCAACGTTGGAAGCGAAGCCACATTTCAAACTATCACACATGGGCAAATAAGAACCTCAATAGTAGATCTAACTTTAGCGTCCATAGGCATTGCACACTCAATCAAAAATTGGAGTGTTAACCTCGGAATTATACCCACCTCAGACCATCATGGAATTGAGTTCCAAATAAACACCAATCACAACAAGACCAAAAAGAAGACCTATACAACGACCTATAAATATTTCACAGAAAATGCAAATTGGGAAAACTTTACACATGAGCTCAAATTAAATATGGAACAATCTGCAATAAATAACATTGAAATTGAAACACTTAGTGATACCGGAATTGACTCTTACATAATAAACTTAACAAAGGTATTAACTAAAACCTGCGACAAAGTCTTTGCTCGGAAAAAACCTTATACAAGAGCTCCATGGTGGACCGAGCAACTAACCGACATGAAAAAACAAGTTATACACCTACACCATCGCCTACAAGATTTGAAAAGAGGCAGAAAAGACATCACCAACGTAATTCGCGAATTGGCCGAGGCGAGAAACAAATACGCCCAACAAATACGCACAACATCAACTGAACACTTTCGCGAATTTTGTAAAAACCAAGGAAAAGACGATGTATGGTCCGTCACCAACCGCCTACTAAAAAGCTCCTCACAAGTGCAACCGCCTGCTACCCTCAAAACCGACGATGGGACTTACACAACATCAATATCTGACACTGCAGAAAAACTCGCCACAAAGTTCTTTCCATTAGATTCCGTTAACAATGACACACCATACCATCAACAAATAAGAGAAACTGTAACCAATAACATTATCAATAAAGATCCTGAAATAAACAATGATGAACCACTATTTAACGTTCACGAGATCACAGAAATTATAAAAAACATGAGTCCTAAAAAGGCACCGGGACCAGACCATTTAACGGCTGACATATGTAGGCATTACATCGAGTGTTACCCCGATAATATTACCAACCTGTACAACAGGTGCCTCAAATTACAATACTTCCCCACTGCTTGGAAAGCCGCTTACATCAGGACAATCCCTAAGCCAAACAAAACGAACTACAAGGAAACATCTGCCTACCGACCTATAGGTCTAATCAATGTTCTAGGAAAGGTACTGGAAAAACTTATAGCTACCAGACTCACCTATCATATGAATATAAGTAACACCTGTAGCAACGATCAGTATGGTTTTAGGGAACAGCGGTCCACCAATGATGCACTTAGCAGTGCTGTTAACAAAATAAGGGAATGCAAAGACAATGGTCGCCTTACAGTTGCCATATCGCTCGACATTGCGGGGGCGTTTGATAACGCCTGGTGGCCTACATTACTCAAAAGGCTAGCTGACATCAATTGCCCTAGTGTCCTATTGAAAATAATCTGTAGCTACTTGAAGGATCGCACAATAACTCTCAATTATTCTGACACGACAGTGACAAAAGCGCAAACCAGGGGATGTGTCCAGGGCTCGGTCCTTGGACCCATCTTTTGGAATGCCATAATGGACACCCTATTAGAGAAAGATACACCTGAGCATAATTACATCCAAGCATACGCTGACGATGTCCTTATGATTTGCTCAGGGAAAGATGTAATAGAATTAGAAGCTAATGCCAATAAGTTACTAAACCTAGCCTATTTATGGGGCAAAAATAACAAATTAGAATTTGGCCCATTAAAAACTAAAATGATAGCCCATACACCAAAAGCTAAAGCAGCTAATATCCACATGAATAATATCCCAATACCGTTCGACACGCATTTTAAGCTGCTGGGCGTTATTATCGACCAGAATCTTAACTTCATCAAGCACACATTATACATCGCTAATAAGGCCCATAGAATCTATAAAAGAATATGTATATTCATCAAACCAACGTGGGGAGTACATGCTGCCAACATTGACATCATTTATAGGCAGGTCATCGAGCCTATCATTACCTATGCAGCAGAAGTTTGGTGGCATGCTACGAACTATAAAAAGGTATGCAACTCCTTACTTAGCCTTCAACGTGCATTTGCCATCAAGATTCTCCATGGCTTTAGAACCTTGCCCACCATTCCGTCAATTGCACTGGCAGGACTCACACCGCTACCTGCTAAGGTGAAGGAGGTTGCCTCCATAGAGAAGGTGAAACGTACTAAAGTCACA
This sequence comes from Thaumatotibia leucotreta, assembly GCA_025490895.1. NCBI lineage: Eukaryota > Metazoa > Arthropoda > Insecta > Lepidoptera > Tortricidae > Thaumatotibia > Thaumatotibia leucotreta. The sequence goes on along the minus strand of JALPQI010003191.1, from coordinate 74,545 downwards.
AATTACTTACCTGACGACATAACGTATGATGGGAGAGCACCAGTTACAGAACTCCTACATCCTGCCCGACGCCCTCATATCGTAGTCAAGGATGTTAACAACAACCAAGAACTGGAGCCCTACTGCTCCACCAACATGCACCAAGTGTACACAGACGGCAGCAAACACGATGGAGTAGTAGGCGCTGCAGTTGTCATATTTTACCCGGATGGTCGCAGACACACCAAAAAATTAAAACTGCATAGCAGTTGCACGGTGTTCCAGGCAGAATGCCTGGCAATTGAAGAAGCATGCAACCTATGCTGGAAACTCGGCCTGGAGCATGCAACCATCTTTTCGGACTCCAAAGCAGCACTCTTTGAGCTGAGCTGTAGAAACAGCACAAATGCAACTATAAATAGGACCCACAAACGCATAGTCCAAATACGAGAGCAGGCACACAGCATAGAATTCTGCTGGATCAAGGCACATGTTGGCCTCCTCGGTAATGAGGAGGCTGACATGGCTGCCAAATCAGCAGCGTCGCAACACAAACAGCCGGATTACTTTAAATTCCCCTTGTCATTTCACAAGAAAAATCTCCAAGCTGAATCGATAAAAAATCATGAAATCATATACCAAACCTGTACGACAGGCACACATGTTAAACAATGGCTACCGACTCTCGAAGATATTAAGACCTTTAGGCAACACTTTAGCTTAACATTCCAAATGACGCAAATCATCACAGGGCACGGATATAACAAAACTTACCTCAACAGACACCACATCACTGAAACCAATACGTGCCCGTGTGATGATACAACACCACAGAGCATAAAACATCTACTAGAAAGCTGTCCTAGATATGCAAATAAAAGAAATAATCACGAATTAGTATGCAATATTAACAATGTAAATCCTTATAATCTGCAGGAAATAATACTTAAAGAAGCGACAAAAGAATCATTTATTAATTACACTAACGACATCATAAACAGCCTGAAGAAATTTAATAAAACGTAAACAACATAAAAGTACAACCACGAAGCAACAAAATTAAATGTGATACACAAAAAAGTACAAATAATTAAACTGTAACGTAACTAACAGTATAAAACAAAGATTGCCCGTCTCTCATGCGGGAATCTCTCACATATAACGTCCAATGGTCGCCCGTATCTGTAGCGAGGGCCATTGGTACTAATTGAAGATTGAAATTTAAAAAAAAAAAAAAAAAAAAACCTAACCTAACCTAACCTAACCTAACCTAACCTAACCTAACCTAACCTAACCTTTTTTTTTTTTTTTTTTTTTTTTTTTTACGTGGGGAAATGCGTTACGCATACCACCCGGGCGCGGGGACGGACCCGGGTGGTTATGTGGGACTCCCAGGGCTAATGAGGCCCTGGTATACCCACTAAAACCCCACGGTTGCCGCCTCAAGGCTATAAAGCGAGGCTGCGGGAACGATCATTGCATACTTCCGCGGCCTCGCTAGCGGCTGTCCGTTGCCAGACCCAGACTGATTTGCTTTTCTTCCTCTGTCAATCCGTTACCTGCTATAGCAGTACGCTTGCCATCCCGGGACCTTTGTGTAGGTGGCAGATGTCCCCGTATCTACCACCCACTGGTGCCCTTAAGGGGGGAGTCGGCGGTCATAGGCTAACCGCCTTCGCCCCACGCGTTTTCGGCGCATTTGTTGGGAGGCAGGGTCGTCCTCCCTTTCGCGCTCTGCCACCTCTTTTTTCGACATGGCTGCCTCAGAAAAATCGAGAACAGCCTTCCAGGAACTATCACTGTCTACCATGCTACGGACTATGGCAGGCAGTGACAGATCCCTTCCTACTACGGCGCTCAATGTGCGGCGCTCTACTTCCCAGGCTGGGCATGCTTCCAGCACGTGCTGGGCCGTCTCCTCCGGACAGTTGCCACAGTGGTGGCATTCTGATGTAGGTTCTCTCTGGGCTATGTTGTGAAGGTACTTTCCAAAACAACCATGCCCAGAAAGAACCTGTGTCAGCCAAAACGTCATAGGGCCGTGTTCCCGGTCTAGCCACTGCTTAAGAACCGGCTGGATTGCAGCGATGGTCCGCTGACCGGCACTGGGACGCATTAATCTTAAGTCCCAAATCTCAATCATTTGGAGACGAACCGTGTCTCGTTGTTTTTCCACCTCTCTAGGTGCTGGCGAATCCCCTCTCTGACGCGCCTCCTCGCGCCAGCGATAAACCGCTGCGAGGGCTCTCGCGTCGAGGTCCCAGGGGAGAGAGCCAGCCATTACGCACGCTGCCTCAAACGAGATAGTGCGGTACCCCCTTATCATTCTCGTCGCCATCGCCCTCTGGGGCGTTTTGAGCAAGGATGCCGCTTCCTTTTTGCGGTCGTCTGCCCCAACCGGGGCTCCATACAGGGCCATAGATCGAACGACCCCCATGTAAAGCCGTCGACACGACGCCTTGGGCCCCCCCTTGTAACCTAACCTAACCTAACCTAACCTAACCTAACCTAACCTAACCTAACCTAACCTAACCTAACCTAACCTAACCTTTTTTTTTTTTTTTTTGTTGACGCAGGGGAGAAATGCTGTTTATGCACCGTCACCCCCAGGCCGGGGAAGCCCATTGGGGGGTGGTGTGTGGGACTCACTCCTCCCGTAACCCCCTCTGACCGCTCAGAGGGAGGGGAGGAGAATACCCACTAAAAAACCCCTGCGGCGTCACCCGCATTGCCGTTTATGGGGGGCGCCATGGGATCGCTCTCGCATTCGACCACGACGCCCCCCGACTGCCCGCCCGGCAGGCCGGGCACCCGCGCCAAGGAGAGGAGGTCAGGACGCAACTGACTCTCCTCCCAGACGTGTAGGGCCGTGCAATGTGGTCCCCTAGTCCACTGGCCCTACGGGGGGGAGGTATCTAGCTGGTAGCTAGGGCAAATCGCCTACGTCTCCCCCCTCTCCGCCTACGCCTGATTGGGTGCGCTCCCATATCTTCCTCGCGCGCCCTCTCGTTGGCCTCCTTTTGTGAGATTACGTTCTCACAGAAGGAGGCCACTGCGTTCCAATCCGGTTCGCTGCGTACCATGCAGGCCACGATATTGTGCAGCGAGGCATCTCCAGTGTTAAGGAGCGTCATTAGTTGGAGACGCTCCTGCTCCCACATCGGGCACACTGCTAGTGTGTGCTCCGCTGTGTCATCACCATGACCGCACTCGTGACAGTGCGGTGTGGGCTCCCTCTGTATGCTGTGCAGGTAGTGGCCAAAGCACCCATGGCCGGTCACTACCTGCGTCATTCGATAGCTCATTGAGCCAAAACTCCTATCCAGCCATTCATTGAATGAGTGGAGGAGTGCCCCTACAGTGCGGATTCCGTAGGGAGAGTCCTCCAGCTCATTCTTCCATCTTTCTCGCATGCGCCTCTCAGTCGTGCGTTGTGCTGCTCGCATCTCTTCCAGTGGCAGCGGGGGGACCCCGTTTCTCCGGGCCACCACTCTTTCATTATGCCTATCTGCCAGCATTTTCGCATCCAGCTCCCACGGTGGGGTGCATGCTATGAGGCAGGCAGCTGCATGCGAAACCGTGGTGTATGCCCTTGTCATACGTTGGGCCACCACCCGCTGCGGTCTCCGGAGAAGGGCCCGAGTTTTGTCCGTGAGGCGCTCCGCCCAGATTGGTGCGCCATAGAGCGCCATACTCCTTATCACCCCGGCGTATAGGCGTCGGCAAGTGGTGTTCGGTCCGCCCACATTCGGCAGCAACTTTGCCAGTGCCATGGCGGCGCCCACTAGCCGAGGAGCCATCCGTTTAAAATGCTCCTCGAAGTTCCAGCGTCGGTCCAGATAGAGTCCCAGGTACTTTATGTGGCTCTTTATCTGGACCGCTTCCCCTGACACTGGGAGCGTCTGCCCGGCACGTATGACCCAGCCTCTGCCCCCGAACACTATGGCCTCTGTTTTATGCAGGGCCACTTTCAGCCCTAGCATACCAATCCGGGTGACCGTCATTTCAGTAGCGACGGCAGCTCGTCTGCAGACTTCCTTCATTTCTTTTCCTCGCACGGCCACCATCGTATCATCCGCGTAGCAGATGGTGGTCATGCGGGGAAGTTGCACGCCTCGGTTGACCCAGTCGTATCCCAAATTCCAAAGTAAGGGCCCCAGAACTGAGCCCTGTGGGACTCCGCAGCCTACATCCCAAGCTACTTTGTGCCCCTCGTTGTTGGAGTAGAGCACCACCCGCCCGGTCAGGTAGTGCTCTACAATCCGCCTTAAATATGTGGGTACTTGGTGGTAGCGCAGGGCCTCCTGGATAACGCTGTAAGGGAGCGTTCCGAATGCGTTGGCGATATCCAAGGATACCGCCACCACTCCCTCCCCTCTTTTCTTTGCGTATTCATCAAAATCCTTGAGGGCGTTCATAGCATCTACAGTGGAACGCCCTGCACGGAACCCGTATTGCCGGTCGTTCAAATTCGGACCCGTGTCTGCGAGGTGTTTAAGGATCCTGCCAGCTAGAATCCTTTCCAACATCTTTCCTGTTTCGTCCAGGAGGACCAACGGACGGTATCCCGATGGAGAGTCAGCAGGACGACCCTCTTTTCTCAACAGGCACAGGCGCCCCTCTTTCCAGCAGCCCGGGAACTGTCCATCTCGGAGGCAGTCGTCAAAAATGGATCTAAGGCGGAGTCCGAGGTGTTTAAGGGCTACTGTTAGGACCCTTCCTGGCACTCCGTCTGGCCCTGGTGCTTTTTTGCTGCCTTTTAGTTTGAAGACGGCCTTGAACATTTCGGCATCTGTGACCGGCGGAGCTTCAGGAGGCCCCTCTGGTTCCGCTGTGGGCAGAGACATGACCGGGGGATCAAATATTGGTGCCGGCGGGAAAAGCCCCTCTACTACGCGCGCGAGTAGTTCCTGGTCCATGGATTCCATTGGGGGGGCGTGTTTGAGCTTATTTCGTACCAGCTTGTATGGTCTCCCCCAAGGGTCCCTGTCCAAGGAGGCAAGGAATTCTTCTCGCGCTTCGTCTTTCTTTTTGGCAATGGCCGAGGATAGAGCCTTTTTAGCTTCCGAGAGGACGCCACGAAGCCGAATTTCTTCATCCGCTGTATGTCTGCGGCGTCTACACCTCGTATAGTTGCGCCTGGCCGCATTACTGGTGGCACGCAGTGTGGCAATCTCCTCGCACCACCAATAAACTTGTTTCCTCGCCGGCAACCGTTTCGATCTGGGCATGGAAGCATCACATACACGCGTGAGAACGATTTGGAAATTCTTAGCCCGCTCTTCAATTCCCATATCGGCCCCAGGGGGCGCATTCCAGGCCTCTATCATAGCTGCTTCCTCGGCCATGTCTCGGTCCAATTTTGCCAGAGTCCATCTAGTAAAGCAGCCTTGTCTTTTTCCTGGGGGGGCAGTTGGACGCTCTCCTTGACCGCATGATATCTTCATTGTGATGTATTGGTGGTCGGAGAGCGTTTCCACATCTTTTAAGACCTTCCAGTCGTCGATCCGTGCAGCAACAGTCGGAGAGGCCAACGATAAATCCACTATAGATCCACCCTGCCATCGCACGCACGTGTAATCGTTGCCTCGGTTAAGAACCACAAGGTCCATTGCAGCCACCCAGTCAGTGAGGCTTGTACCTCTTGTGTCAGTGATGGGAGAGCCCCAGGCCGCGCTTTTGGCATTTAAGTCTCCAAGGATCATTACTGGCCGAGGGGCAGACCTTCTGGCTACCTCAGAAAGTTTTTCCAGAAATAGTTCGAATTCCCGGAGTGGCTTGTTCGGAGAGAAATAGACACCAATTACCATTATGTCTCTCCATTCCACCGCCGCGAATCCCTCTCCTCTGTTTTTTTGAACAATTGGTGGAAATCCTCCCACTGCCGGGACCGTTATAGCCACCCTGTTGTCAGTTGATCCGGCCCAGTTTGGCTGAGGGGGGATGTAGTAGGGTTCGGCTACAGCTGCAATGCTAATATTTTGCTCCGCAATTGTCTGCATTAGCAGGTTCTGGGCCCCAGCACAGTTGTTGAGGTTGCACTGGAGGACATTCATTTGCCTTGGTTGTGCTGGCATTTATGTGTCCATTGTGTCCTCCGCAGTGGCCGGCTGAGAGGCCGGGACGCTTGGCGCCCTAGTTGCTGGCGTCGCCAGGACAGGGACTTTTGTGCTCTTGGTGGGGGGCGGCTTGCATGACAGCCCCCTCATGACATGTTTTGCCGGCAGTTTGGCTTGGAAGCACACGGCACAGAAAGGAGATGCAGCTGTGCATGCCGCTGCTCTGTGTCCGGGCTGACTGCAGCGGAAACACAAATCGCCCCTCTCAACCTGTGATGGGCAAGTTGCCCGTGTATGGCCAGTGCCCAGACATTTGTAGCACCTAATGGGCTCCGGTGCTATGGCGCGAACCCTAACAGACGACCAGCCTATGGTGACCCGACCTACTTTTAGAAGGGCGTTCACTGCAGTGATTGGGCAGCGCACGATCACGGATCCGCTTACGTCCCTGACATTGCGTATTTCCCCCACTTTGACACTGGCAGGATCGCATCCGCCCATCCTGGTCACTACTTCAAGGATCGCCTCCTTGGTAGTCGTCTCGTTCAGACCGTCGATGCATAGGCCTCCCATCTTGACAGGGCAATATACACGGGCCACATTTCCCACTGCTTCCTCCAATTTTTCCCTGAGGGCATTGGCCGCCCTGCCATCATCGCCTCCTGGGACCTCGATGACCCTAGCGCCATCAGCAGACTTTTTGACCCGGACGTGAGCAAGGCCTATTTCTCCTAGGTTTACGGCATTAGTGGCCTTGGTCATTACCGACAGGTAAGTCTCCTCCGATCCGGGTTTCAAAGCCACCACAACCGCGGCGGTTTTAGGGACAGGCAGAGCTTTGCTGACCAGTTTAGCCTGTGTCGGGGCAGCAGGCTTCACGGTTCTAGGCTTCCTTTTCCTCTTGACCACCTCCGTCCATGAAGGTTCTTTGGGCGGGGGTGGCGGCGGTGGGGGCACCGTCGGTCGGCCGGCTTTGGGTGCAGGTTTCGAAGCGGGCGGCTTTGGTAGAGCTGGTTGGGTCGGCCTTTCTTTCCGGGGTTTCGGTACCTTCCCCCGGGTTGCGCGCGTTGCTGGGCATGGCTCCGTTGGTTGTGCCACTTTCTGCCTATGTTCCACATCTGGCGCTTTGTTCCGCGCAGCCGCAAGTGGAGGCCGAAGGATCGGTTCTGGGGGCAGGCGTTTTTCCATCTCCCCGAGACGGACGTTAACCATGTTCCCCACAGACACCTGGATTTCTTTTTTCAGCTCCTCTTTGAAAGAAGCCATAGCTTTCGTTATGGCATCTTCAATCGCATAACCTTGTTCCGGTTGTGGCTGCGGTATATTTTGCCGTTCTGAAAAGGCCCTTCGCAAGGCCTTTGTCTCAGCCTGGAGCTGTGCAAGCTGTTGCGCCATTCTCGTACGGTCAGCTTTGAGAGCTCTTATCTCTTCTGACTCATCTCTAGTCCGCAGATTGTCCATAGCCTCAACAATTTCTTTGCAGGCTGCATTGATTTGCCCCCAGATTTTGCCCTTGAGGTTCCCGGATTTCGCAGCCTGCTCGTAGATGGTTTGGGCTGCTTGCTTGGCCTGTTCAATTGGGTCTTTATAGCTCTCTTCCCCTAGAGGGCTGCGCTCCCGGTATCCGGCATGGCCTTCCTCCCTTTCAGACCGTTTATAGCGCTCATCCTCATCTTCGCTCATCTGGAAGTCCAGGGATTCGAGTTTTTTCAATTGAGCCTTGGCCTTTGCTATGCCTGTGTGGGCCCCGAGTGGTCCTCTGCCTCGCCTCGAGGAGTTCACTTTAGGCTGCACCTCTGGCTCTTCGGCACCAGCTTGCAGAGACCTTTTTTCTGCCTTGCTATGATCCGCTGTCGGGTTCTCCTCTAATTCGCTAGCCTCTGCGTCCGTCTCAGCTTCGGAGTCAGAGGGTATAACCTCAAGTAAGCGAACAGGTTGCTTCTTTCGACTTCGGGATCGGACTTTAGAGCCCAAAATCGTTGTCGGGAAGGTTAGTCTGTGGCAGGTCGGGGACCGAGTGTGGTCTTGCTGCTCTCCACTTTCACTTCCCTCCGCATTTTTTCCCTTCTCTTTCTCCCTTGCGTTCCGCGTTGGCGGACTTCCTCCTCTCAACCTTAATATGCTCTTATGTGAGCATATTTCCGCAAAAGTGTGGTCCTGAAAAGGACCGTTTTGAGTTTGGCCCTGAGAAGGGCCGTTTGAAGTTTTGTTTTTAAGTATTTGTGCCATTATGTTTTTGTTCCCACGAGAATGGGTCGATAGTTGCACTGCCGGGTGACGCCCATTCCGGACAGCGGGCTACATACTACAGAGGTCGCCTGGTATCTGTAGGTTTTAACGACTTCGCTGTCGGGTTTTATAGGGTTTTCCTTCCCGCGGGCCGGCCAACTAAGGCAAGCCCTCCGAGCCGCAAGCACTTCCCGTACCCCATAACGCCAGAGATGGGGGTCGTTGGGAGAGTACTGCGGGTTGCGGGATTCAAGGGATGCTGGCGTAAACACCCCTGCGTGGGTTCGTTAAAACCCACTTACTCCACGACCAATGGCATGAACCATTCTTCGACCGCTAGGCCCTATTGGCCTTTCCCAAAACACGGCATTTAAGCCCTCGCAGGAGTGCATGAGACTCTACTGCAACCGCTTGTGGCTGGTATTCGCAGGGAGAAGATAGCAAGCGCGCAACTGAGCGGCTATCCTCTCCCTCCCAGGGTGCACCACGAGGAGGAACCAGCCCTGCACCCCAACCTAACCTAACCTTTTTTTTTTTTTTTTTTTACGTGGGGAAATGCGTTACGCATACCACCCGGGCGCGGGGACGGACCCGGGTGGTTATGTGGGACTCCCAGGGCAAATGAGGCCCTGGTATACCCACTAAAACCCCACGGTTGCCGCCTCAAGGCTATAAAGCGAGGCTGCGGGAACGGCCAATGCATACTTCCGCGGCCTCGCTAGCGGCTGCCCGTTGCCGGACCCAGACTTAGATTGTTTCCTCTTCCTACAAACGCGTTACTTGCTGTCACAGCACGCTGGCCACCCCGGGACCTTTATGTAGGTGGCAGATGTCCCCGTATCTACCACCCACTGGTACCCTTAAGGGGGAAGTCGGCGGTCATACGCTAGCCGCCTTCTCCCCACGCGTTTTCGGCGCATTTGCTGAGAGGCAGGGTCCTCCTCCCTTTCGCGCTCTGCCGCCTCTTTCTTTGACATGGCTGCCTCAGCAAAATCGAGAACAGCCTTCCAGGACCTGTCACTGTCTACCATGTTACGGACTATGGCAGGCAGTGACAGATCCCTTCCTACTACGGCGCTTAATGTGCGGCGCTCTTCATCCCAGGCTGGGCATACTTCCAGCACATGCTGGGCCGTCTCCTCCGGACAGTTGCCACAGTGGTGGCATTCTGATGTAGGTTCTCTCTGGGCTATGTTGTGAAGATACTTCCCAAAACAACCATGCCCAGAAAGAACCTGTGTCAGCCGAAACGTCAATGTGCCGTGTTCCCGGCAGAGCCACTGCTTGAGAACCGGCTGGATCGCAGCAATGGTACGCTGACCTGCACTGGGACGCTCTAGTCTCGTGTCCCAAACTTCTATCATTTCGAGACGAGCGGTATCTCGCTGTTTTGCGACCTCCCTAGGTGCTGGCGAGTCTCCCCTTTGACGCGCCTCCTCGCGCCAACGGTAAACCGCTGCGAGGGCTCTCGCGTCGAGGTCCCAGGGGAGAGAGCCAGCCATTACGCACGCTGCCTCAAATGAGATAGTGCGGTACCCTCTTATCATCTTCGTTGCCATCGCCCTTTGGGGCATTTTGAGCAGGGATGCCGCTTCCTTGTTTAGGTTCTCCGCCCAAACTGGAGCTCCATATAGGGCCATAGATCTTACGACCCCCATGTATAGCCGCCGACACGACGCCTTGGGCCCCCCCTTGTTCGGGAGTATACGCCCTAGAGCACCGGCGGCTCCCAGCAACTTAGGCAGAAGCTGCTTGAAGTGGGAGTGGAACGTCCATCTACTGTCGAGTGTCAGGCCCAGGTACCTCATTGTGCACTCGACTTCGATCCTGGTTCCACTCACCACTATATGCGCATCCGGCGGAGGCGCGTTGCGGGGCCCATGAAAGCACATTGCTTCCGATTTTTGCAGGGCCACTTTTAGCCCCAGACGCCGAATTCGTCCCACCACATGGGCAACTCCTGCCGTCGCCAGTATTGCGGCCTGCCTAAACGTTTTGCCGCGAGCCGTCACCAGGGTGTCATCGGCGTAGCAGGTGAGGCTAACACCTGAGAGATTTGCGCCTCGCAGAACCCAGTCGTACCCAATGTTCCACAGGAGTGGTCCTAGGACTGACCCCTGTGGAACACCACACGACATGGGATATCTCGCCCACTCCTCACGACCCGGGTATGTGACGTACCGGTCAGACAAGTACGAGTCGATTGTCCGCCTCAAGTATTCAGGTACCTGGTGGTACCGCAGTGCCTCCTTGACGCAGCTCCATGGCAAGGTGTTAAAAGCATTGGCGATGTCCAGAGAGACCGCCAGAATGACTTCACCTCTGGACACCGCCTCATCCGCCAGAGCCTTTACGCGCAAGATAGCGCCAACCGTCGACCGGCCACTGCGGAAACCAAACTGGCAGTCCGCCACGTCAGGTCCAACGCGCCAAAGGTGCTTGGTGAGTCGATTTGCCGTTATGCGCTCGAACAGCTTTGCGATCTCATCAAGCAACACTATTGGGCGGTATGCAGATGGAGAGTCTGCCGGGCGCCCATCCTTCTTTAGGAGGACCAGCTTGCCTGTCTTCCATTGCCGTGGGAAGATGGCGTGTTGGAAGCACCCTGTAAAAAGCCTCAACATTCTTGACTCCAGGACCTTACTCGCTAAGACCCAGGCACGACCCGGTATGCCATCCGGTCCGGGTGCGGTGTTTTTGGCCTTGAGTCTTAGTATAGCGGCACCAAGTTCACCATCGGATACTACAGGGACCTCTTCTTCGTCCGCTGAGAGTTCTGTAGCTGCTGCCATTGCTGGAGGAACGTAGTTGTCGCAGTCCGGAAATAGCGCTCGCACCACGTTCGTAAGTAAGTCCGGCTCGAGAGTCCGCGTGAGGGGAGGAGCCCAGGGGCGGAGCTTGCTTCGGACCATCTTATATGGCCGGCCCCATGGATCGTTGTTGAGAGTCTTAAGTAACTCTAGCTGAGACTTCTCTTTAGCTTGGCTAATGGCCACCTGAAGCGTCTTTTTATGCTCTCTATATGTTGCATATAGTTCTTCTTCACGGATTTGATTCCTGCGTCTTTGCCTTCTTTGGTGACTATAGAGGCGCCTTGCCGCCACACATGTCTTTCTTAGTCTGTCCAGCTCCATGGACCACCAGTACACCTGTCTTTTAGGAGGAAGAGGCTTAGCTCGGGGCATTGCAGCGTCGCAGATGTTAACCATTGCTCCGCTGAACCATTGCGCCTCTTCCTCTACGTCTATCAGGTCACCTGAGACCGGGTTCCATGCCTGGACCTCCGCAGCCAGAGCTAGAGCGTCTCTATCTAGGCGCTTTAGTGCCCACCGAGGGCCATCACCTGGCAGTGACTGGCTAATTGGGCCGCTCGGGGAATCTGGAAGCGCCGAGATCTGGTACCGTATGTAACGGTGGTCAGAAAGTGTCTCGACGCTCTCCAGTACTTCCCAGCCCTGGACTCGACGTGCTAAGGCAGCATTGGCAAACGTCACGTCCACTATAGAGCCTCCTTGCTGCCGCACGCAGGTATCAACTGTCCCTTCATTGATGACCATCAAACCAGTCGTGATGGCCCACTCTTCCAGCTCACGCCCACGTGCATCCGTTGATAGCGACCCCCACGATACTGACTTGGCATTGAGGTCGCCAGCAAGAATTACAGGGCGTGGATGACATGCGCCGATTACCGCACCAATTTCCGCCAGATAGGTTTCAAATTCCGCCAGGCTTTTGTTTGGCGAAAAATACGCGCCTATCACCATGATGCCGCCAAGCAGAGCAACTACGAAGCCTTTTCGCCTCTCAACTTTTTCAAATGGCTGTGAGCCATACGACGGTTGCGTGACAATCGCTACCAAGCCTTCGTGGTCCCCAACCCAATTGTCCCTTTGGGGGATAAAGTAGGGCTCGGAGATGACTGCCACATGTATCAACCACTGCGCCATGCTCTGACAGAGGAGGTCCTGAGCTCTGAGGCAGTGGTTGATATTCGCCTGTAGGAACCTTAAAGCCATTACGCAGTCTCCATTGGCGCTGCCTTCTCAGCCACGGCCACGACTGTGGCAGGTTGGCGGACAGATTGCGAGGGGGCCCGAGAGCCATCGCCATTCCTCCTCCCCTTCCTAGTATTTTTGGAAGCAGCGCACGCTTTACTCCCAATTGTGTGGCCTGCCGGTTTACTAGCTGCCGCGCAGACGGCACAATGTGGCGTGGCGGAGCATGCACCTGCCTTGTGACCAGCCTGTCCGCAGCGATAACACAAGTCGCTGCGGTCCTCCTGTGCCTTGCACTGCGCTCGGACGTGCCCTGGTTCCAGGCACCGGAAGCAGCGCAGAGGCTTATGGTCCAATAGCCTTACACGGGCTGACACCCATCCTACTAGGAGTCGTCCGCTGTCCGTCAACTTCTTCACCGCCGTAACCGGGCATCGCACCCAGGCAGACCCGAGACCTGATGGATCTTGACGGATTTCCCCACACTTAATTTGGTCTTGGAGGCACCCGCCTACCTTGACCACTGCCTCTATTATATCCGCTGGAGTGACAGAGTCATCCAAGCCTGATACTCGCACCTCGGCGGTTTTTGTGGGCCTGGAGACTTGGACAACCTCATTATTTAGTTTTTCCCTCAATTTGTTTGCGAGAGCATCTGCTTTGTCAGCACTTGTTACACCAGGCACTTCAATAATTGTAGCTCCGGTGAGTGCTCTCTTGAATCGTACGCCCTCTATTTGCAGTTCATTTAGGTCGATTTTAGACCTCGCCTCTTTGATTACATCCGCGTACGTTGTCTTCTGCTCGCTTTCCGGTTTCAGCGTGAGGACGATCGCTGCGGAGCGTGGAGGACGCAGTTTGCGCGTCGCTTTGGGAGCCACCGATTTGGGCTTAGAGCCCGTTGCCGTCTTTTTGCCCTTTTTGACTACCTTTGTCCAACTTTCTTCCATGGACGCCGGGGCAGGTGGAAGTGGGCGGGGTTCCTGTGGTTTATTTGCAGGTTGTGCCTCTTTACCTCTCTTTTTCTTGGTGGATTTTTTCTTGCCCCCCTCTCGAGGAGCAGGTTTCAAACCACCGGGAGCCGTCGATTTTTTTAACCCACTGAGACCAGCAGCTGGTTCAGCTACAGAAGCAGGAGCTTTGGGTGCTGCCTGCCGTGTATTGCCTGCACTGTTGGCAGGCTGGGCCGTCGTTTTCACCTTGTCTGCGGCCAGCGGCGGCCGCAATGTTTTTCGAGGGAGAAGTCTATCCTCCAGTGCCTCCAGCCTGGCGTTCATCATATTGCCTACCCTTATCATCATCGTCCGCTCGGCATCCTCTCGTGGCTCCGATTCTGGAGCCACAGCCTGGCACTGCGATGACATATTTTGGGAGGAAGGCGCACTTCCTCTGGCGAGCCGTAGCTCGCTTCGTAACTCCTCATGCTCCTTCTGGAGGTCCGCTACCTGGGCTTGAAGCCGAGCTATGACTCGCTGGAGCTTCTTTGTCTCTTCCGTGGTGGTGCGTTCAAGCATCACCTGAGCAAAATCCTTTATTGCTGCGGCCGCGTCCTTCAGCTTACGTTGATGGGTACCCTTGAGGTTCCCCGACGTGGCAACAACCTTGTTGACCACGGCCACACTGTCCATTACTTGGGCATTAAGAGCTGACATGAGTTGGTCCTCTGTATCTGGCCCACTCGCTATCCTACGTTCTGCAGTTGGTCGCATACGTATGGTCATGCTCTCGAGTTCCGTCTCAGCCTTCTCGGCAGTTTGCCGGCGGTATTCCTCCTTGGCCGCTTTGTACATTTCCCGGGTCTTGCCCAGGCCGGCGTATTTCCCCGTGACGGGGCGGTCATTTCCTTTTAGCTGTTTGCCGGTAGGTTTTTTCTTCGGCTCTAGCTCCTCCTCGCTGGGCTCCGAGAGCTCTATACGCCTTTTAAGGCTCTCCTCCGCCCAGAAACGGGTAAAAGACGCGGTGCTAGATGCAGACCCAGATCTTGACCTCGTCATTACCGTCATGAGACTGGAGTCCGTGTCAGAATCCTCCAGTTTTCCCTCAGTATCCATGGCATTTAAGCGCTCAATTGACACCCGGCAGTCCCGCACCTGCGGCTGCGCCGGTGTTGCGTTAAAAGTGAAAACGCCACTGTTCTCTACCTCTGTTTCGACGCTAGCGTTTGCGTCTCTCCTCGCCTCTTCAGTTTGGCCCTGAGAAGGGCCGTTTTCAGGTTGGCCCTGAGAAGGGCCGTTTTGGGATTTTTTAAATTGCGAAGCCATAAAACTGTTCCCACGAGTGGGAGGGATCTATATGGTCCACCCAGGCGGTGCCCTCTGCACCTGGGTAAGCCTATGATTACCCATCAGTGTGTCGGCCGGTACACTGATGGGGCAAAGCACTAGCGACTGACACCTCCTCAGCCATGCATCCTCTCGCGGTGCTGCGCCGCTTAGGATTGGGGGTGATTTTTTATTGAGGTTGTCTTCCTCGCGGCCCAGCCAATTAAGGCAAGGCCACCGGTGCCCAACCAGAGCCGCAAAACATGACTACGGACTCAGTGTGGACAACGGCTGGTCCGGCGTCGACATTGTCGAGTGCACCTGGCACATCGCCGCACCCGTCGCCTCCATTTCTGGAGCGACACCCTCCGTTTCATTTTTTTATAGTGGTTTGTTCCACGCGGCACTACTCTCAGTGAGCAGCGCCCCCGGCCCGCTCAGTGCGGATTACGGGCTGCCCGACGGGGGGCCGGAAACCCACCCGCCGCGCCGCAGGCCTTGAAGGCCCGCCATCCCACGCCGCTCAGCGGCCGCTGGCTCTGGAGAGCCCCGACAACAAGGTGCCACGCACCACCACCACTGCCCACTAGGGCCATGCTGCATCCCTTACCATCTCAGAGAATCCGAGGCAAGACGGGAGCAGCAAAGTTACAAACCCGGCAATAAAGCCCACGCAGGAGAAACTCGACTGCACTTCCACCAATGGCTGGTATTCGCAGAGGGAGGATAGCAAACGCGCAACTGAGCGGCTATCCTCCCCCTCCCAGGGTGCACCACGAGGAGGAACCAGCCCTGCACCCCAACCTAACCTAACCTAACCTAACCTAACCTAACCTTTTTTTTTTTTTTTTTTTTTGTTAACCCAGGGGAATCCGTTATGGATACCACCCGGCCCGGGAGTAACCGGGTGGTTATGTCCGACTCTCACGGACTAAACCCCTGGGGTGTTCCACCGCTCACTCTGTGTGCGGGGTTTCGGGAACGCTGCTGCACACCTCCGAGAACCCCGCGAGCGTTGCCCTTGTGGGCCCATCTTATGGGCTGCTGAAGCAGCCTACTCCGCCGATAGCACCTCGGAACACTTGAGGGCTATCCGGCTCGGGACCTCTCCAGGCGGATGACGGGGCTCCCAACCCATCACCCGCAGATCCCCCTTACGGCGGCTGCATGCGGCCTGCAAAGGCTCTGCGCCGCCGCCCTGCTCTCCTTCTGCGCTGAGGGAGCGCATCCGCGTCATTCTCGCGCTCGCGCTCTGCTGTCTCCTTCTGCGCCATAACCTCAGCGCAGAAGGTGGCCATCGCCTCCCAGGCCTCTTTTTCCTCTGCCATTCGCCTCACCAAGGCCGGCAGAGACAGGTCTCTTCCTACGACCGCGGACAGAGCAGCGCGGGGCTCCGCCCATGCAGGGCACTCCACGCGCGTGTGGTAGGCTGTGTCCGCGGCCCCTCCTCCACAATGATGGCAATTTGGAGTTGCCTCTCTTCGTACCACCTCACACAGGTACCTGCCGAAGCAACCATGCCCCGTGAGCATCTGCGTGAGATGGTACGATGGTGCGCCGTGCTTCCGATCAACCCATTTTTGTAGGATGGGCTGAACAGCGTCTACTAGTTCCCGGCTAGCTCCCGGGATCTCCAGTCTCTCGGCCCACTTTTCGAAGAGGCCGTTTCTGGCCTCCTCCCTCCACTTCCTGATTTCTTGCGGGGCTGGATGGTTATCCCGCGCTCTGGCCTCTTTCACCCTCCAGTACACCTCCGCCAGCGTTGTTGCTTCGAGGTCCCAGGGCGGGCACCCGGCTAGTAGACAGGCACTTACGTAGGAGCAGGTGCGGTACGCTCGAGCCACCCTGAGTGCTATGGCCCGTTGCGGCCTCCGCAGCTGGGCCACGCTCCGAGCACTCAGGTTGTCCGCCCATATTGGCGCTCCATACAGCGCCATTGAGCGTACCACTGCCACGTATAGGCGCCTGCTCGCTCCTCTCGGGCCTCCTTTATTCGGGAGGATCCTGCCAAGTGCCCCAGCTGTGGCCATTATCCTAGGGGCCAAGCGCTGAAAGTGTTCATCGAATTTCCATCGACCGTCGAGGACGAGTCCTAGGTATTTCATCGTCGACCCGACGGCGATGGGAGTTCCTCCGACAGTGATTACGGCCCCTGGCGGTGGTGCATTCCGAGGGCCATGGAACACTAGGGCCTCGGATTTATGTAGAGCCACCTCCAGGCCCAGAGCGCGGATGCGGTGCACCACATGTGCCACCCCTGCTGTCGCGATGTATGCCGCCTCGCGATGCGTCTTGCCTCGGGCCGAAACGAGGGTATCGTCCGCGTAGCAAGTGACGCTGATTCCTCGTATGGTGGCTCCGCGGAGGACCCAGTCGTAACCGATGTTCCACAGGAGAGGGCCCAAGACCGAGCCCTGTGGAACACCGCACGACATTTGCCGCCTGCCAACCCCAGTTTTTGTTGGAAATACCACAACGCGCCCGGCAAAGTAGTCTGCCACGAGGTCTTGCAGGTATTTGGGTACGTTGTGGTATTTCAGCGCCGCCTTTATTGTCTCCCAGGGCAGGGTGTTGAAGGCGTTAGAGATGTCCAGCGACACAGACATCACACCCCCACCCTGGGAAACTTCCTCCATCGCAAAGTCTCTGACTTTGGCAATTGCGTCCAGCGTCGAGCGTAGAGGTCGAAAGCCATACTGGCAGTCGCTCAAACCCGGCTGCATGCTCCTGACGAGACGGGTGGCTATTATACGCTCAAAGAGCTTTCCCATCTCGTCAAGTAGCACAATAGGGCGGTAGGCCGACGGCTGATCAGGGGGGCGCCCCTCCTTTCGGAGAAGCACCAGCTTCCCTGTTTTCCACCTTTGTGGGAACCGCCCCTGTGTCATGCAGGCAGTGAAAAGGTCTCCGACTCGTTTCTCCAATTCACTGAGCGCTATGGCTAGAGCACGTCCAGGGATGCCGTCTGGTCCGGGGGCCGTCTTTTTGGACCGGAGTTTGTACGCTGCAGCGGTGAGCTCGGCTTCGGTCACCGGCAGTATCTCCGCTTCCATCACCTGTGGGCGAGTTGTAGGTGCCATTGCTGGTGGGGCAAACTCATCTCTTTCGGGAAAGAGGGCGCCTACGACCCGGTTTACGAGTTCTGGCTCGAGACTAGTTGTCAAAGGGGGGGCCCAAGGCCGGAGCTTTTGCCTCACGGTCTTATATGGTCTGCCCCATGGGTCCCTGTTGAGGGTCTCGAGCCACTCCTCCCAGGCCGCCTCCTTAGCTTGCGCTATGGCCGTCTCCAGAGTTTTGCGAGCGGCCCTGTAGGTGTTGTACAGGGCGTCTTCTTCAGTCTGGTCTCTGGTTTGCCTCCTCCTATATCTTGTGAACTGGCGGCGCGCGGTCACGCAAGCGTTCCGCAGATCGCGGAGTTCTGGTCGCCACCAGTACACTCGTCGCTTTGGCAACTGAGATTTGGCCCTAGGCATCGATGCATCGCACACACGACCCAGCGCGTCATTCAGGTTCTGCAGCTCTTGGTCCACCTGTATTGGCCTCTCTGGAATGGTACTGGCCCCCCAGGCCTCGACTATTGCCGCCTCTTTGGCGAGCTGCCTATCCAGTTTACTAATCACCCATCTTCGACTGTCCCCTGCAGCGGGTCGGTTCCTCGGCTGCTCGGCACGTGTAACAGTTGGGGTAGCGACATCGAACCTTATATATCGGTGGTCCGATAAGGTTTCTACCCCAACTTCTACCCTCCAGTTTTGAGCACGGCAGGCTAAGGCGTTGGACGCAAAGGTTATGTCCACTATGGACTCGCCTTGTTGCCTCACGCACGTGCTCTCCGACCCGGTGTTGAGGACAGTCAGTCCCAGGGTGATTGCCCACTCCTCCAGGACCTCCCCCCGGACGTCTGTCGCGGGAGATCCCCATGTCGTTGATTTGGCGTTGAAATCGCCCGCAACTAACACGGGGATGGGGGAAGTTCGCCTGATCAGGGCTTCTACTTCAGAGAGGACTCGCTCAAAATCTACAAGGGGACGGTTTGGTGAGATGTAGACACCAACGACTGCCATTCCGCCTATGGTTGCAAGAACAAACCCCTTGCCTTTCACTATTTTCTCTATGGCCGGGGACCCAGCTGCACCGGGGACTACAATGGCGACTGATTCGTCAAGATCTCCTGCCCAGTCGTTTCGGTTCGGGATGTAGTAGGGTTCCGAAACTATAGCCACATTAATACCACTTTCAGCCATTGTCTGGGCTAGGAGATCCTGGGCCCTGGTGCAGTGGTTGACATTCGCCTGGAGACATTTGCAGGCCATTTTATTGGGCGATGTCCATGTTCTCCGCCGACTGGGTAGACGGGGTGGCTGCTGGGCCTACCGGCGTCTTTTTACCTTTCCTATTGCCAGGGCGAGCTTTGAGGTTCGGGCACGCTTTACTGCCAATCGAATGGCTTGTTGGCTTGCCGGCTGCCTTACAAATCGCACAGCAGGCCTCGGCAGTGCAGTCCCGCGACTTGTGCCCGGGTTCCCCGCAGCGGTAGCACAGGTTACTACGGTCAACCGCTTTGTCGCACTTGGCGCCTACGTGGCCGGTCTCGAGGCACCTGTAGCACCTTAGCGGTTTTGATTCCAAAAGTACCACCCTAGCCGAGACCCATCCTACTTTGATCCGGCCAATTTCCACGGTTCTCTTGGCCACGGCTATTGGGAGACTTAGCCAAATGGACCCGGTGCCGCTTTGACTGCGAGAAATCACGCCGGACTTGATGACTTCAATAGGGCAACCCCCTTGTGCGGCGACTGCTGCCACCACTTCGTCTGCTGTTGCGGAGTCATCGAGTCCCGAGACTCGTATTTCCGCGCACTTTACCGGTCGTTGGACTTGAACAACGGTGGCATCGAGCACCTCCCTTAACTTAGTGGCGAGAGAATCCGCCGCCGTATCTGCGTTTGGCGTGTCAGGGGGCAGCTCAAGCATTCGCGCCCCCGTTACTGTGGTGCGGAAGCGGACCGCAGCAACCCCAACATCCTCCAATTTAATTTTGTTCTTGGCTTGAGCCAATATTGCCTCATATGTTACTCCTTTTTCGGCCGCTTCCGCCTTCAACGTCAGTGTGACGGCGGCGGTTCGCGGGGGTTGGAGCTTCCTTCTTGCCGCCGTGGCCTTGGGTTTAGGCTTTTGCACCGTGGAAGATGCCGCCCCCTTGGTTGCTGTTTTAGCCTTCCGGCCTACGGCGTCTTTCCAACTACCCACAGGAGGGCAAGACGCGGAGAGTATTGGTTCAGCCTGAGGTGCCTGCCTGGCAGCGGCCGCCTCCTTGGCCGCTAGGCTGGATTTTTTACGCCGCTGGGTTCTTGTCTTACGGTTTCCGCCTTGGCTCCCTTCAGGTAAGACAGTTGGGGTCGCATTTGGGGTTTCCGGTAGAGGCTCGGGCTGCACTGACGTTGAGCTTGATATCCTTGCGCTCGGTCCGGGAAGTTGCGATGTCCGTCGGTCGGATGCTAGTGGTGGACGCATCCGTGGCTCCGGGAGAAGACGGTTTTCGATCCCGTCCAGCCGGGCGTTTAGCATATTGCTAAATTGCTCCCTGCTCACGCGGAGAGCATCCTCCATAATCTTCTTCAAGTCGGGCTCGGAAGATGCCGTTATCTGGGTGCTGCGTATCTCCTGGACTTGTAGGCGCAGTTCCGTCAGCTGACTTGTAAGTCGCGCGTTTGCCGCTTCCAGGCGGGCAACCTCTTCCGTCACGGTGCGTGACCTGAGCTCCGAAAAGGCACTACTGATCGTTGCTACAGAGCTCTTTAGTAGCTTCTGGTGAGTGCCTTTAAGGTGGCCCGATGTGTCCATCACGTGTAGGACCGCCTTTAGGGCGTCCTCTACATGAGCCTCGATTTCGGTGGCCGGTAGTGACTCCTGGCTGCAGCTGAGTAGGTTCCTGCTAGCCACTCGCTCCGACCTTTCTTTTGCAGCCACATCCGCCGATACAAGGAAAGCTGCCAGGGCTTTCTCAGTCTCCATTTTCCTCGCACGAGCTTTTTCGGCGGCGAGCTCAGAGTGGAACTTGCCGAAGCCTACGTATTCGCCTGTCGTTGGTGGGCGGCCTCTTCCCCGCTTGGGTGTGGTTTTGAGGAACTTGCTTTTGGTTTGTGGAGTTCCATCACTGCGGGTTCCGCGATCACTCTCCGAGCCGGAGGTTTCCTCCTCGGCGGCTCTCTTCTCGCCTTTCCTCCATAGCTTGCCGAAGGGGGAGGAGTCGCCAGCAGAGGTTACCGTCTCCATACTGGCTGTTGAGGAGTCAGACTCCGACAGCCGAACCAGCCTGACAATCGGCTGAAATTGTGCCTCCGCTTTATCTGAGACATCTTCTTGGGATGTCTCCTCCTTACTCCTTCTCTGATCTTCCCTCCTCTCCTCTGTTTGGCTCTGAGAAGAGCCGTTTTCGTTTTGGCCCTGAGAAGGGCCGTTGGTTTGTTTTTTTATAATCGGTGCCATAAAACAGTTCCCACGAGTATGGGTCGATGGTTGCACTGCCGGGTGACGCCCATTCCGGACAGCGGGCTACATACTACAGAGGTCGCCTGGTATCTGTAGGTTTTAACGACTTCGCTGTCGGGTTTTATAGGGTTTTCCTTCCCGCGGGCCGGCCAACCAAGGCAAGCCCTCCGAGCCGCAAGCACTTCCCGTACCCCATAACGCCCGAGATGGGGGTCGTTGGGAGAGTGCTGCGGGTTGCGGGATTCAAGGGATGCTGGCGTAGACACCCCTACGTGGGTTCGCTAAAACCCACAGTTCCTCCGCATTCATGCAACAATAACGGCATGAAGCCCTCCACGTCGCGGCCGCAACCGCTAGGCCCAATGGCCTTCTCCTTGACTCGGCATTGAAGCCCACGCGGGAGTCCACTGGACTCAACCGCAACCACCTGTGGCTGGTATTCGCAGAGGGAGGATAGCAAGCGCGCAACTGAGCGGCTATCCTCCCCCTCCCAGGGTGCACCACGAGGAGGAACCAGCCCTGCACCCCAACCTAACCTAACCTAACCTAACCTAACCTTTTTTTTTTTTTTTTTTTTTTTTTAAGAGGGGAAATGCTTTACGCATACCTCCCGGTTGCAAGGACCAAAACCGGGAGGTGATGTGGGACTCCTCGGTCTCGAGTCTACCCACTAAAACCCCTCTGTTGCCGCCTCTTCGCTGTATGTGCGAGGTCACGGGGAAGCTCTCGCAATGCGTCCGCGACCTCGCAGCGGCCATCCCGGATCGGGATCCGTCGGCTGGCCGGCCTTAGGGTTGACCGGTCCTCCTCGTGAGAGCGCTTCCCGAACACAGGGGGTCGCGCTCTCCGTCTCGAGAGCCAGGCGCCCCGAAGGCGCTCTAGCTCTCGTTAGGGTGGCAGGTTCCGCTCATGAGCGGCACGTCTGCGACCTGTGCGGCGGCGGCGCATCGGGTCTGCCTCGGCTTCGGTTTCCCGTTCGCGCTCCGCCACCTCCTTCTCGTTGAGGACGTGCTCGCTAAACGAGAACACTGCCCTCCACCCCTCCTCGCTAGCCACCATGGCCCGCACCACCGCCGGCAACGAGAGATCGGACCCAACCTCGGCCACTAGCTCTCTCCGCTCCACCTCCCATGCTGGACACTCGGCCAGGGTGTGCTGGGCCGAGTCTTCGGCGGCTCCACACGCCTGGCACTCCGGTGTAGGTTCTCTCCTTGCGACCTTGTGCAGGTAACTGCCAAAGCAGCCATGCCCTGACAATACCTGCGTTAGCCGGAAGGAGAGAACCCCGGAGCGCCTTTCGACCCAGTCGTGGAGGACTGGGCGGACTGCCTCTATGGTGCGGGGGCCGGCCCTCGGCCGTTCCAGCCGTTGCACCCACAACTCCATCGCGTCGCTCGTTAGCTCAGCGCGGCGCTCCTCCACCTCTGGTGGCGCCGGTGGTTGGTCCCGGGCTCGCGCCTCCGCGCGCCAGTGATAGAGGGCCGCATGGGCCCGCGCGTCTAGGTCCCAGGGTAGGCACCCGGCCAGCGCACAGGCAGCCTCCGCGCCCACCGTGCAGTACCCTCTGATTACTCTCAGCGCCATTGCTCTCTGGGGTCTCCGCAACTGAGATATGTTGTGGTCGCTGAGGGCATCCGCCCACACTGGGGCACCGTAGAGCGCCATCGAACGCACTACGCCAGTGTACAGGCGGCGGCATGTGGAGTTGGGCCCCCCCAGGTTGGGCAGTATGCGCCCGAACGCCGCCGCGGCACGTAACAGCTTCGGCGCGAGGCGCTCGAAGTGTGCCTTAAAGTTCCACTTGCTGTCAAGCACGACTCCGAGGTACAGAAGTGTCGGCTTGACAGCAATTGGAACTCCTCCCACCGTGATTTGCGCGCCAGCTGGGGGCGCTCTCCGCGGACCGAAAAAGCAGATGGCCTCACACTTCGGGAGCGCCACCTCCAGCCCCAAACGTCGAATGCGGGCCACGCAATGGGCGACTCCTGCCGTCGCCAGGATGGCTGCCTCGCGATAACTGGGTCCTTTGGCCGTCACGAGCGTGTCATCGGCGTAGCATGTGACGTCGACTCCACGCAAGTTTTCCCCCCGTAGGACCCAGTCGTAGCCTATATTCCACAGGAGCGGGCCCAGGACCGACCCCTGTGGAACTCCGCACGTCATCCGCCTATGGCCCCGATCCTGTCGCCCCATCCAGGTTATTCCTCTCTCCTTCAGGTAAGCGGCCACGATGCGCGACAGGTGGACCGGTACTCCGTGAAAGCGCAGAGCCTCGTTGACAGTTTCCCAGGGCAAAGTGTTGAAGGCGTTGGAGATGTCTAGCGACACCGCCAAAACAACCTCCCCACGGGAAACTGCCTCTCGCGCTATATCCTTCACCCGGAGTATCGCATCCACCGTCGACCGCCCCCCCCGAAAACCGAATTGCTGGTCGGCCAGGCCCGGCCCTGTGCGCTCCATGTGCTCGATGAGGCGGGCAGCAATTATGCGCTCAAAAAGCTTGCCCACCTCATCGAGCAGGACTATTGGTCGGTATCCGGCTGGAGAGTCCGCCGGTCGCCCGCTCTTTCTGATGAGCACCAGGTTCCCAGTCCTCCATTCACTGGGGAAGCAGCCCTGCTCCAGGCACGCAGTGAGGAGCCGCAGCAGCCTTGGCCCCAAAGCGTCCATGGCCAGGACCCAGGCACGGCCCGGGATGCCGTCGGGCCCGGGGGCCGTGTTCTTAGCCCTGAGCCGATTTACTGCTGCGCAGAGCTCACCGGGAGTAACTGGGGGGACTCCGGCCTCCTCATCAGCTTCCACCCTAGTAGTCGCCATGGCAGGAGGTGTGTACGGCCCTCGCTCGGGAAAGAGCATCTCGACCACTCGATTCACCAGTTCTGGCTCGAGTGATTGGGTCAGTGGTGGTACCCATGGGCGAAGCTTATTCCGGACGAGTTTGTACGGCCTGCCCCACGGGTCGGCATTGAGGGTCTCCAGGAACTCGGCACGACTCGCCTCAATTGCCTCCCCTATGGCCCTCGCTAACTCTGCCCTGGAATTTTTGTACGCTTCGTAGGAGCGGCGGATCTCGTTCTCGTTGGGCCTCCTTCTCCGTCTCTGGCGCATGTACTGCCGCCGCGCGGCTATGCAGCCCTCGCGCAGCTGCGCGAGCTCAGCGGACCACCAGTACACGCACGGTTTCGGTGGCAGGGGCTTGGCCCGGGGCATTGACGCGTCACACACGCGCGTCATTGCCCCCCGGAACCAGGACGCTTCCGCGTCTACGTCCACCACTCCCTCCCGTACGGGCAGCCAGGCCTCCACTATCGCCGCCTCTTTCAGCAGTTCCCGGTCGAGTTTGGTGACGGCCCATCTTGGACCACCCCCGGCCGGGCCCATCCGGCTTGGGTTGTGAGGAGTTGCCGAGGGGGTGGTGACGTCGTACCGTATGTACCGGTGATCTGACAACGTCTCCACCCCCGCCATAACCTCCCACCCCTGGACACGGCGCGCCAGGGCGGCGCTCGCGAACGTGATGTCCACAATGGAACCACCCTGTTGCCGCACGCACGTGTGTGCCATTCCCTGGTTCAGCACTACCAGCCCCGCCGTAACTGCCCATTCCTCGAGGGCGGCGCCCTTCACGTCTGTTGCCGGAGAACCCCAGGCTGTGGACTTCGCATTGAAGTCTCCGGCAACGATCACAGGACGCGGAAGGAGCCGCCCAGTTAGCGCCCCTAATTCTCCCAGGAACTGCTCAAAGTCGGCCAGGCAGCGGTTTGGGGAGAAATAGGTTGCGACAAACCATATTTCTCCACATAGCGCCGCCACGTACCCCTTCCCTTTTTCCACGGCTATGGGCGGAGGGACTCCCGCCACCGTTCGCACCACCAGCGCCACTAGACCGTCCACGTCGCCCAGGATGTCATCGCGGGAAGGGATTGAATATGGCTCAGCCACCACGGCAACTCCAATCATCCACTGCGCCAAGGATTGGAACAAAAGGTCCTGGGCTCTGGCGCAGTGGTTGAGGTTCGTCTGGAGTACACGCAGAGCCATTTACCCCTGCTCGGTTGGTGCTGGATCCTCCTCCTGTGTCTCCATGGCGATGGCTGGGGACTTTTCGAGCTGGGATGTGGCCCGGGTTGCGACTCCAGCTCTAGGCTTTGCTTTTTTGAGGGCTAGGCAGGCCTTGGAACCAAGTATATGGTCTGCCTTTGTGCCCTCATCTGAGCATTTGGCGCAGTGTGGTGTCTCTGAGCAAACAGCCGCTCTGTGGCCGGGCAACCTAACCTAACCTAACCTAACCTAACCTAACCTAACCTAACCTAACCTAACCTAACCTAACCTAACCTAACCTAACCTAACCTAACCTAACCTAACCTAACCTAACCTAACTGTGACTAAAACAACGGCTCTTGATAGAGCGGAAAAATAAAATTCAAAATTCTTTTTTCTTTTTTAGACTTAAGTAGTTTTAAGTAACAGTAGCCCCCTCTGTACAGGGGCTACGTATACGGCTTGTTATAGAGCAAAAACCTTTATAAATTGTTATAGTTATATAGTCTATAAGAGACCAGAATCTGCGATTCTTAAAAACAAAAACTGATATACGTTGTGTAATCGTCTTCCATTATTACAATATACCATAATTCCATTCCAATTCTATAATATTAAATTTCTGTATCCTATTCTCATTGAAGGTCGGGTAATATCGCGTGCACGACCCTAAAACTACACCCCCCCTTTACAGGGGTGAGAAACCGATTGACTGATTCCACGTGTACACGACTCTCTTGTCCCTCCCTGTCCCAGGGACCCTTTTCCCCCCCTAAAACCGAGCTCACAGCGTCCTGGATGTTCGGATATAGGACTCCACACAAAATGAGCGGAAAGGAGGGAAACAAAAGACTGAGCGAGATGGGGAGTGGTTCGATGCAAGGGACACAAAGGACCCCGGAAGCGACATCAGGAGAGAAGAGACTGGCACTGGACGAGCCAGGGAAACAACCGGAGACAAACACAGTCAGGCGCAGTATTGGGAAATGGGAGGCAGGAAAGCTTGGTACGAACCCAACGGAGCAAGCTCCTTTCGTAGATCTGGACAACCCAGAAGCCTCAGACAGGGAACCCTCGACGCAGGAGGCCCCAATAACCAAACTGCCGGAAAAACCGACGACGCAGGCAGGTCCTGCGAAATCGCATAAAACGACCCCAACGCAAGAGGGCAAAGCAAAAATGGCACCGGGGGTTTCGCCTGGTACGCTTAGCCCCAAAAGGAAAGTATACAAAGACCGGCTGACAGAGGCAAGAGCCTGCCTAGAATCGGGCAAACTTCATATCTCCGCGTCCCGAAACACCAAGGGAGAAATCAAAAATGCGGTAATGACAGCGCTGGACCGATTGTATAGCCTAGTGAAGGAATCGGAGATGGAACAGAGGGCGAGACCCGAGAACCGAGAAAAGAATAAAACGGTGAAGCCACAAAATCCCACCTCCGACATGGACTCGACCTTCACGGTCGAAAACAACGCGACCAAAGACCAGACGCTGTCAAATATTGAAAAGACCGCAAAACGCATCATGGAGGAACATGGGAAGTTGCTCTATCAAAACGCAAAGGAACTGGCAAACATAAAGGACGCACTAGAGAGGCAGAAGATCCAAATGGAAAGCCTAAAAGGTAGCTACGCGAGCGTCGTGGCGGGTCCACCTAAAAGTCAACAGCGGATCGCCACGGCCATGCATTCTGTGGTGGTATCGTCCAGGGACGAAAGCCAGACAGGGGAGCAAGTGCTAGAGCAAATAAGGAAAGTAGTAAAGGCAAAGGAAGAAGGCGCACAAATTGAAAAGATCAGAAAAGCAAGAGATAGGAAAGTAATAGTGGGATGCAGGACGCATGAGGAAGTAGATAGGATTAGGGAAAAAATTACGAAATCTGGGGGACAGTTGCGCGTGGACCCAGTGCTGAACAAAGACCCACTTGTGGTCCTCCGAGGAGTCATCCGGAGCCACTCGGACGAAGAAATATTGGGGGCCCTGAGAACCCAAAACAAGCATTTGCTGAGGGACGTGAGCGGGGAGCAAGACCGGATGGAGGTGAAGTACAGAAAACGAGCGAGAAACCCCCATACCGCGCACGTGGTGCTCAGGGTCTCACCCACTGTCTGGAACCGCTTGACCGATGCGGGGGCTGTATATGTCGACATGCAGAAGGTCAAGGTTGAGGATCAGTCCCCCCTAGTACAGTGCTCGCGCTGTCTAGGGTATGGACATGGAAAGCGCCACTGCCAGGACCAGGTCGACGTGTGCAGCCACTGTGGAGGCCCGCACCTAAAATCAGAGTGTGCGGATTGGCTGGCGGAAGTGCAGCCCACCTGTTGCAACTGCAAAAAGGCCAACTACGACCAGGCAGGACATAACGCGTTCGCCTCGGAGTGCCCAGTGAGGCAAAAGTGGGACGCGTTAGCGAGATCCGCAGTTGCCTATTGCTAAGGTGGTGCAACGCAAACCCGCAACAACGACAGCCAATGGACCCACACTCGCAAACTACAGGGTGGCTCAAGCAAACCTCCAGAGGAGCGAACTGGCAACGGCAGAGCTAATCGTGGAGGCAGAAAAGAGTAAACTGTCCTTTGTTATGGTCCAGGAACCGTATATTGGGAATACGGGGCGGATGAAGAATTACGCAGGCACAAGAACAATACAGTGCGACCCAACTCCAACATCGGTCAACAAAGCCGCGATAGTGGTCCTCGATGATACGATCGATGTCACCCAGTGCCCAACGCTAACGACTCACAACATAGCAGTCGCTAAACTTAGAACCGGAGCATGGGAACTGGGAGTGGTATCGGTCTATCTAGAGGGCGACAAGGACATCGAACCGTACGTCCAGTGTATGACCAGGGCCATTGAACAGCTGGGCACAAGGAGAGTTCTTCTGGGTGGGGACGTGAACGCCTGGAGCACATGGTGGGGAAGTGAGAGAGTAGACCACAGGGGAAAAATCATCGCAGGGTTCTTTGAGGAACAGGAGCTACAAATACTCAACCGGGGATCTGAGCCCACTTTCGACGTCATTAGGGGAGGAAGACGTTTTACCAGCTGCGTCGACGTCACGACCTGCTCCACGGAACTGCTGGGACATGTGGACAACTGGAGGTTAGACGACAGGATGACGGGGTCGGACCACAAGACAATCCTGTTCAATATCAATCTCGAAAAAGCGAAGGGTATTGACATTAAAAGAACCACAAGAATTTTCAACAGCAAAAAAGCAAATTGGAGTCAGTTTCGTGAGAAACTGACACAATTATGCAACGGGAAAGATATAAACAAAACGGAAATAGAGAAAATTTTGGATACAACCACTTTAGACGACAAAATAATCGAAATTACTAAAATCATTCAAGAAACGTGTGAAGAGTCAATACCCAAAGCTAAAAACGGGATAAGAGCAGGATTGCCCTGGTGGACCGAAGAACTCCAGAGCCTTAAAGCCGAAGTTGCCACAAAGAGGCGCAGGATCAGATGTGCGGCACCCATCCGTAGGGCATGGGTCGTGGAGCAATACCTCACTGCAAAGGAGAAGTACGAAATGGAGGCGAAGCGGGCTCAGATCACCAGCTGGAAGAGCTTCTGTGAGAAACAGGACCGTGAGAGTGTGTGGGACGGAATCTACAGGGTGATAGGCCGCACGCAAAAAAGGGAAGAGGACACGCCGCTGGTATTAAATGGGGAAGCCTTGGGGAGTGAGGACTCGGCGCAGCTGCTCGCCGACACATTCTTCCCACAGGATGACGTGGGGAAGGACAATGAGCACCACATACAAGTAAGGACAACGGCAAAAAGCGTAAATGAGAGAACGCATTCCGAAGAATGTGACCCTCCATTTACAATGCAGGAACTGCTGTGGGCAGCGTCGAGCTTCAACCCCAAAAAGGCACCCGGACCGGACGGCCTCACAGCCGACATTTGCAGGGCGGCCATCACCCTGTGTCCGGACACATTCCTAGCACTCATGAACAAGTGCCTGTGTCTCCAACATTTCCCCACTATGTGGAAGGAAGCAGCAGTGGTGGTACTCCGCAAACAGGGGAAAGAAGACTACACGCACCCGAAGTCCTACAGGCCAATCGGTCTATTGCCGGTCCTGGGGAAAATCCTGGAAAAAATGATGGTCAGAAGGATTAGGTGGCATATTCTCCCAGAAGCCAGCAAACGCCAGTACGGCTTTACACCGCAACGCAGCACCGAGGACTCCCTCTATGACATGTTAGAAGAGATAAAAGGAAAACTTAAAGCCAAGAAAATAGTCACATTGGTATCACTTGACATAGAGGGAGCCTTCGATAGCGCATGGTGGCCAGCCATCCAGTGTAGATTGGCGGAGACCCGATGCCCTGTAAACCTAAGGCGCCTAGTGGATAACTACCTGTCCAACAGGAAAATAAAGGTGAGGTACGCAGGAGCCGAGTGTGTCAGGCAGACAACAAAGGGCTGTGTGCAGGGGTCAATAGGGGGACCAACTTTCTGGAACCTTTTGCTAGACCCGCTGCTGAAGGAACTGGAGGGTGGAGGAACCTACTGCCAAGCATTTGCGGATGATGTGGTCCTGATTTTCTCGGGAGGGACCGCTCTGGAGATCCAGGGACGAGCGAATGCGACCCTCGCATATGTCCAGAAGTGGGGAGTCAGAAACAAGCTTAAATTTGCACCGCAAAAAACCAAGGCGATGGTAATAACGAACAAATTGAAGTACGACTCCCCACTCCTGAGCATGGGCGGGGTGCCCATCGAGCTGTCTCGGGAAATAAAGATCCTGGGGCTCACAGTGGATGACAAGCTGACCTTTAACACGCACGTCTCGAACGTGTGCCGGAAAGCACTAGGCTTATACAAACAACTGGCTAGGGCAGCAAAAATCCACTGGGGGCTAAATCCCGAGGTAATCAGGACCATATACACGGCGGTGGTAGAGCCTACAATAATGTATGCGTCCAGCGCATGGGCACCAGCTTCCAACAAGCTGACAGTGAGGAAGCAACTCAACGCGGTGCAAAGGGGCTTCGTACAAAAGATCGTAAAGGCGTATAGAACGGTCTCCCTAAACTCGGCCCTACTACTCGCGGGACTGCTTCCGCTGGACATCAGAGTCCGCGAAGCAGCCTCGCTTTACTACGTAAAGAAAGGTTGTGCCCAAGAGTTAGTAGGAGACCGAGATATGGAGAGGCCGGTTCGGTTTGTAGAAACGCCACACCCGGCAAACCAATTGGGACTGCAATTCACATGCCTGGAGAACCGTGCACAAATGGAAGAGCATGACAACCCCGGCCTCAAAATTTTCACTGACGGAAGTAAGATTCAGGGGAAGGTCGGGGCAGCGATAACAGTATGGAAAAATGGATCGGAGACCAAAACCAAAAAGCTGAAGCTCGACCATTTCTGCACGGTTTACCAAGCCGAATTGCTTGCCCTATTGGAAGCCACAAAACAAGCCCAAGTGACCGGCGAGAGCACCTGCAGCATTTACTGCGACTCAAGATCTGCTCTTGAAGTCGTGGTAAATGATGCCTCCCTCCATCCCCTAGCAGTGCAGATAAGAACAAATATCGCGAAAGCAATCGGGCAAAACAAAATAGTCAATCTATTTTGGATTAAAGCACATGCGGGGTTGGAGGGAAACGAGAGAGCAGATGTTCTTGCGAAAGATGCCGCGCTTAAACTTAAAACACGGCCAAATTACGACCTGTGCCCACTCTCATTCGTCAAGAGACAAATCCGGTTGGAGTCGATTGAGGAATGGAATGAGCGTTACAAAAAAGGTGAGACGGCCTCCACCACCAAGGCCTTCTTCCCGGACGCCGGGCAAGCCTTCACTGTGATAAAGAAACTCACGCTCGACCAGGTGGTCGTCCAAGTGATGACGGGACACGGCGGGTTCTCCGAGTACCTGAACCGTTTCAAGTGCAAGGAGAACCCGGCGTGCGTGTGCGACCCCAGCGTAGAGGAGAGCGCCCTCCACATCGTTGTAGACTGTCCCGTTTACGGGAGGCAGCGTTTCGAGACTGAAATGAGAATAGATATGGAAATTAGTAACAAAAGTATAAGTGTAATAATGGAAAACAAAAATATTAGAGATACATTTATTAAGTACATTAGAAATATAGCAACTAGAGTAATAAATAGGAATAAGTAATGAAGTAGAAACACTAGAGCATATAAGCATAGTATATGTCGTCAGTGTTCGTAAAATAAGTAAATTAAATATATAAAGTAAGGATACTTAATATGTACACACAACAAAACGGATGTAATGAGCTGTATCAAATGAAGCCGATGTCATAAATTGTAAAACAGAAAAATTGTAAAATAAAGAAACCCTTGTGTCCCTTTAATAAAGTAAACCCAAACCCGTATCCTACTACGACTTAAGGAAAAAGAATAGGTATAGGTGGGAATCCCACCCACAAAAGCAGTAAAAGACGATGCATGAAAGAAAGAATAGTATGAAGAATGGAAGTGCGAGAGGCATGCAAGATAGAACTGGAGTGAAAGAGTAACAGATACACAATGTCCTTGTTCAATTCAAGGGAAACAAGAAAAAAAAAAAAAAAAAAAAAAAAAAAAAAAAAAAAAAAAAAAAAAAAAACCTAACCTAACCTAACCTAACCTAACCTAACCTAACCTAACCTAACCTAACCTAACCTAACCTAACCTAACCTAACCTAACCTAACCTAACCTAACCTAACCTAACCTAACCTAACCTAACCTAACCTAACCTAACCTAACCTAACCTAACCTAACCTAACCTAACCTAACCTAACCTAACCTAACCTAACCTAACCTAACCTAACCTAACCTAACCTAACCTAACCTAACCTAACCTAACCAGTCTCGCGCCAAGCGCGGCCGCGAACACCACGTTTCCACGCCGCTCCGCGGTCGAAAATTCACTTTGACGGGTTTTTTCTTTCCAAAGTACTTGTGTCATATATCAAATTGTGCGCGCAGACTCCCTCTATCCGCTAGTGTAAAAATTGTGACGATCAGTGAAAGTAGTGAAGTGATATGGACATTTTAGTGAGCCACACTCGGACTCCTCTGGATTAAACCACTGCCAAAATTCACCAAATCAAGGTACAGACTTCAAATTTACGGCAAAGTGATCCCTATTAGATGGCCTATTTAGTACAAGTATTAGATTTTGCCAAACTTTCTAGGCTTTAGTACAATCATCAGACATATTTGACTTCTCAGTGTAAAAGTGATAATTTTGTGAATAACTCTTAAAAACTATCAAGAACCTTTCTATATTTTTATCTTTCCTGGTGTATCGTTGTGTTTTCTTAGTGCCCTAGCAGTTTCAGATTTTTCCCATGCGTACTTTTGTAAATAAACACGAAAAACCAAAACCACGTGCTCTGTGAAAATCTGGTTCCCGGTTAGTGCGGCTAATTTTGGTGATTTTAATTTATTTCCTAGCTTAATAGAACTTAATTACCGAAAACAGAACAGAAATCGCAGTTATAGTTCTCGAGATATTGAGGTTTTTCTAACGGAAGAACAAATTTTTATGAAACCTCCAACTTCAACATTTAATATCTTCCGATTTTGAGTGATGACGCATACATTTTTTAGCCTTATATTACTGCAGTGTTAATGAACAATTAGTGTACCAAATTTCAGATTTTTTGATTGAGTAGTTTTTGAGTAAATTAAAGTTAAGTCGAGTCACTCCTCAAGACAGCCAAATTTTACGTAATTATAATTTTGAAAATCACTTTTTTGTTTCGGGATTTTTTTTACATCTTGCACTTGAAATAGTTAGCAGGTACCTAAAAAATAGTTTTAAGCTTATTTCGGGAATTGTGATGTATATAGTTTTTTTATAATAACGATCTTTGTTTCTGTGCAATTTGGTCTGACAAATGTTCATGCTGCGCCTCTCATAGGTACTTTCTAATCTCATAAATTGATCCATTTTACTAATATCACTTCTGTTTACTGTTAAAACATTACTTCAACTTAAAATATTCAATACTAAGCTCTGAATATACAAATCTTTTTCTAAATTTCTGTGCTACCTATGTTTACAATTTATTTTAAGTTAGTTTAAATTCACCTTCCTTTCTGTGTGTTTGCATGTAGACTTACACGTTACTGGACAATTCCTGTATTAAATTTCATATTTTTTCTATGAGTAGTTTTTTAGTTAAGTTAATTTTGTTGAGCCACTTTTCGCACTGGCTTGGTTACACGTAAGTATCATATTAAACAACACTTCTATGACTTGCTATTTACTTCACATTTGTCTCTCTTTATAAGTTGTATATAGTAATTATTACTTTAAGCGTATTTTTAATGACTATTTGTTGTGTAGCCTATGTGTTGTGTAGCTTATGTACGTAACCTCCAACTTTAACAATTAATATCTCCCGATTTTTTGGTGAGACGCACACATTTTATATCTTCATTTTATCCCTGTGTTAATGGACAATACGTATACCAAATCTCGGATTTTTTCACTTAGTAGTTTTTAAGTAAAATAAACTTTAGTCAAACCACTCCTTTAATTTTTACGTAAATAACATTCTGAAATTCACTTTTTTGTTTTAAGTCTTATTTTAAAATTTGCGTTCAAAATAGTTAGTTAGTAGTAAAAAAATAGTTTTAAGCTTATTTCCACAATTGTGATACTTATAGTTATTGTATAATAGCGATTTTTAAATTTGTGAAATCTGTTTTGATATTTTCTCATACTGTGCTTGCAGTACGTACTTTCTACCACCTATAATTGTCTCGTTTTACTAATATCACCTTTGTTTATAATAAAAATATAATTTCGACCAGAAAATACACAACAGTTAGCTCTGAAAACGCAAGTTTGTTCAAAATTTTTTGGTAAAATCCGAGTTTTCTGTGGGTTAGTCTATGCGCAAATAAAATTACAATTCCGTGTTATTTTAACTTGTAATTTCTGACACTAGGACCACAGAAGGTCTGCAAGACCACAATCTATTTTCTTTCATAATAATTGCTAATATTAGACTATTCTGACATTATTCAAATATGTATCGTACGCCTCCTCCCTCACCCCGAAGGCGCGGCGGCGCCGGCGCGCGCACAACCGCGCTTGTACACGCGACACCACCGGCTGAGACGACTCCCTTAACGCCTGTAGAGGCTCCGCTCACCCGCACTGAGCAGGACCCAAGGACGGGAGACAAAACATATGTCATCGAACCTGGAGATACAATAAACACAGCAGGCAGCGACAAATCATCTGATGTCGCCGACACGAGCTCCTGCGCTATGGAGTCGCTGAGACTCAGTATTTTGTCTACTGAGTGCACTCCCAGAAATGACACAGCCGGCCGGCTTCTCGAAGTTGTCAGAACAAACACGAAAATCATTCTGAATCACCTCACTTTGAACAGAAGCGTAAAAAAGGGGAGCAAAGACGCCATCGCGGAGGCTACCAAAAACATTCAGGCGGCCACCGAGAAGTATGTGACGGAGCTCCCGGTTACAGACGAAATTCGGCCAGAAGATTCCTTTGCCCTTCATGGAAGGAGCGAAAAACTAGACGGTGCAATAACATCTATACAGGAGGAGCTATCCAAAATTAGGCAGGAACAGACCAGCATTTGCGCCCTGGTAGCAAATTCATTGAGTAGTGCCAGCCGACGTCCTGAAGATGATTTCAGCCTCGACCCCGGCGTTCTTGCTGCGAGTGAGCCCGGCGTGCGCCCGGCGAAGCCTACATACAGCGAGGCGCTTAAAACACCTACAGTTAATGTCCCCAAAAACAATCCGGCCATAGTCGTAACAGTTGACAGCGCCAAAACTGGGCTTGAAGCTCTGTCCACATTCCGGAACCAAATCCCGTTCAGAACCATGAACTACGCCCCTCAAAATATAAAAACCATCTCAAACAATAAGCTCCGAGTAGAGTTTCAAACCGATAAGCAGCTGGAAGAAACACTTAAGCGCATCAATAACACCCCCAACATCAAGGCGGAACACGCTCGGCGACTGTCGCCCATGGTAATCCTGAAAGGTATTCACAAAGACACTCCTGCGCAGGAATTGGCGGATGTTATCATCTCTCAAAATCCCACTGTAAGGGATGTCGCAACAGGCCAGGACGAGATACGACTAATATTCTCCACTAACAACCGGAACCCTAAATTGTACAACGCCATTCTTAGATGCTCGCCGGCTGTATGGCGAGCGATAATGCTGCTCGAGCGAGTTAATATCGAACACCAGCGAGTACACGCTAGCGAGCAATCGCCGTTCAAACAGTGTCTGAGCTGCCTACAGTATGGACACACAACGGTGCATTGTAAGTCAACGGTCAAACCCTGCTCGCACTGCGCTGACAGCACTCACTCCTACAAAGCCTGCCCTAACAAAAAACAAACTCCACAATGTTATAACTGTATTGGTCACAACCAGAAATACTCTACCAAGCACAATACAAACCACACCGCTATCAACCCCTCCTGCCCGTTGATTATGGCAGCGAAAGTAAACATTAGACAAAAAATTTCATATGTCTAATTATAATAATAGAAATAACACCAAGTCACATCAATCGCACCAATACAGTTGTATACAAATAAACCAAGGACACGGACGGAATGCATATCAGGAGACTGCCGTCGCGCTCAACAACCACTCGCACTCATTTGCCTTTATTACCGAACCATACATACAGTCGAAAACGAATCGTATGAAATCTCCACCTGGATACACCACATTTCAGTTTCCGTCACCGGATTGCCCTGTCAGGGCTGCCATCTGCGTCAAAGACTCCGGAATCTCTGCATTAGGACACACGAAATACTCCTGTAGTAATATGTGTGTCGTACAGCTCACAGAAAAATCGGGAAGGAAAACATATCTCACATGCATATACATTGAACCCCGACAAGACTCGCAAAACATAATAACAAAATTACAGTCTTTTCTCACCGCCACTATTGGATCCGCTCATGTGATCGCTGGCGACTTCAACGGCTGGCATGGCTTATGGGGGAGCCCTGTAAGCAACAGAAGAGGCAACCAAGTAGCGGATATTATAATTAACAATGATCTCACAGTATGTAATACTGGCACTAATCCCACCTTTGAAACTGTTACAAACGGCAAGCTGCGTAGCTCGATAGTCGACCTTACTCTGTACGACGACTTCACACGCCAAGGACGCTCCATGACTGAGGTAATAGACTGGAAGGTTGATACCACTGTTTGCCCTTCATCAGACCACCATGCATTAATTTTTAAAATTTCCACGGACACACGCAAGTCTGCACAGTTTCGTCAAAAGACTAAATTATCAACATATCGCTACAACACCACTGGCATTAAGTGGGATGAGAAAACCGATCACATTAAGGAAGTCCTCACCAACAAACTACCCTCTGAAACCGACATCTTGCACTGTAATGAAGAAGAACTTGATTCCATAATTTCATCCCTCACCACAGATATCATAAAAATGTGTGACGACCTCTTGCCTCGCTCAAAACCTCCCCCCAAACGTCCGCTCTGGTGGAACGACGACCTAGAACAACAAAAGGCTGATGTCATCAGGAACCACCATAGATTAAGCAAGGCTGTACGCCGAAAATTGCCCATAACCGAAATCCTAAAGGAACGCGACGAGCTCCGCAATATATACTCCAGCGCCTGTTGTACCGCCTCAACTGATTCCTTCAAGAACTTCTGTGAGAGACAGGGGAAAGAGGACGTATGGGCCGTGACAAATCGCATAGTACGCTCGCGACCGACCCCACAACCTCCGGCAACCCTCTCTCTCCCCGATGGACGGCACACCGTGGACAGTCAGGACACCGCCAACGCCCTATTGAAAATGTTCTATCCGGACGACGACGTTAGCGCAGACACAGCACAACAAACACTCATCCGGGGGCAAATGGCGATTCCTCCGGATACGAGCGATGAACCCCTTTTTACAGCGACAGAAGTAATTGAGACTCTGCAAACCATTAGTCATAAAAAAGCCCCTGGAAACGACCACCTTACTTCCGACATTTGTCTACAAATAACCAAAATATTCCCAGAAACTATCACCTCTATTATGAACAGATGCTTACAGTTGAAATACTTTCCCTGCGCATGGAAAACCACTATCACTAAGATCATTCCTAAACCAGACAAGCTGGACTATAACAAATCATCCTCGTATCGACCTATTGGCTTAGTTAACGTCTTCGGAAAATTGCTTGAGAAGCTTATTGTAAACCGACTCACATACCATATGCATTGTAATGGAAAGATTGTCCACAAACAATACGGTTTCAGGCTCCAAACTAACACTACCGCCGCCATACAAGACGCACTTGATATCGTTGAGAACGCCAAAAGGTCCGGCGAGCAAACTCTCGCAGTCTCTCTCGATATCAAGGCTGCTTTCGACAATGCCTGGTGGCCGGCCATCTTTCGCAGGCTGAAACACAACAATTGCCCAAAGAACCTTTATTGCATTTTAAATAGCTACGTCACCAACCGAATAGTGCGAGTGGGATTCGCTGATCTCTACACGGAGAAACAAATGACAAGAGGGTGCATCCAGGGATCGGTGGTCGGCCCAATATTATGGAACCTTATACTGGACGAGCTCCTAGTAACCGCCATGCCTCCAGGTTGTCATCTCCAGGCGTACGCGGATGATGTGCTCCTGATATGTCACTCCAAAACCACAGACGAACTACAACACATCACCAACGAAGCCATAAAACGGATAAACGACTGGGGACGGAGCGTTAAGCTCGAGTTTGGCCGTGACAAAACACAAGCTATCGCGTTCACTCAAAAAACTAATAGAATCCAAATTACTTCTGACAACACTCCGGTACCTTTTGTAACTCACATCAAATACTTAGGAGTAATCATTGACAGTCAGTTAAAGTTCATTAAGCACGCAGAATATATAATTGAAAAGGCCAAAAAGTTATATAATAAACTGAAAAATCTCATTAGACCTACTTGGGGTGTACACCCGGAAAATATTAGGACAATTTACAACCATGTTATGGAACCCGTAATAACATACTCGGCTTCCATATGGGCTGGCGCGCTTAAATACAAATGTGTGAACAGCAAGCTGTTGGCGTTACAAAGGCTCTGCGCCATCAAAATCGCGCGTGGTTTTAAAACATTAAATACTGCGCTATCAATCACATTAGCGAGACTGTCTCCCCTGCCCGACAAAATCAAATGCGTAGCTGAACTGGAAAACGCTCGATCCCAGGGACACACCTCCAGCTTACCAACAGACCTTCTTATCGAGAAACCAGCGAAGCCATCTTCTTTGCTGCATCCTGCTGACAGAACTTCCATCCCACACACAGACATCAACGATCGCAACGAACACCCAACCTTAGTATTTTCCCGAGACAACCGTAACGCTTGGAGAGTATACACTGACGGAAGCCGTCACAACGGCAAGGTCGGGGCGGCTTATGTCATCATCAAGCCTAACGGGGACACAGTTACTAAGAAGATTAAACTACATGACTGCTGCTCTGTCTACCAGGCTGAGTTATTCGCCATCCACGAATCCCTCAAATATAGCTATACAATTATTCCCACCAAAACCAAACTACTAGTCTTCTCTGATAACAAATCCGGATTAACTGCTATAAATGATCCTAATAATTATAACTCCACAGTGGCGGGAATACATCGCCTAATACACTGCAACAAAGTAAATACTGAGACTCACTTTTTCTGGAACAAGGCTCACTGCGGAATACCCGGCAACGAAATGGCGGACGTGGCTGCTAAGGCAGCAGCTAACCTGCACAAAAGTCCTGACTTCAGCTCAATACCAGTGAGCTACGTAAAATACCAGAATCGCAAAACGACTATGATTGCTTCACAACAACTTTATGACAACTCAAGTCACTGTGGCTACACAAAAACTATCTTTCCTTCGTATGCAGATCTCCATCAATACATAAACAAGTATCCTCCTACCTTTCATTCCACTCAATATCTCAGTAATCACGGATTTCATAAAGAATACCTATATAGATTTAAAATTACTTCCGATAATCACTGCCCTTGCGATACTAATGCTGAAACCACACAATCTTTTTCCCATCTTATTTACGAATGCCCCAGATTCATAAACCATAGATGGTCATTTGTTATGATGTGTCAGAACTTGCGAGTTAATCCACGGGATATTACAACTGTCACAAATAAAGAATCTTTGGCAGAGAGTTTTCACATGTTATTAAAAAATATTATATCTCAGCTCAAACAATTTAATGGCACTTAAGCTGACCGACACAATTAATAGCGTAATGTAAATATTGTAAATATATGTATAGTTTATAAGTGAATGCTAGTGTAATAACTTTTAACGTTAATTTTAAGATTTGTTCTATACAACCTGTGTGCTGGTTGGGCCACAATAAGCTCTGTGAGCATCGTGGACCAATCAGCAGACAGGTATTACTCTTTTCACAATTTAATTATCTAAATATCATGCTCATTAGCCGGCAAATTAACGTCCTTTCAATTACTTAAAAGATTTCAACTCCCTTGCTTTTCCTTAATCACACCAACCAACCCATCATCATCACTCCATTTCCCGCTCCTTCACAATGTTGAACGAAAAGCGTAAACCAATAGCGCGGCCCGTTCAACGAACTGTCCTTGTCCCGAGGGGGGATGGTTTTAGTCCGTAGGCGAGTGGGGATGGCATTCCATCTTCGGGCGGTCTGCCATTGTCAGTCGAGTCGGGCATGCCACCAGGGCCGGCCTGGTGGTATCCAATGAGGATTTCCTCCTCCTCGCTAAAAAAAAAAAAACCTAACCTAACCTAACCTAACCTAACCTAACCTAACCTAACCTAACCTAAAAAAAAAAAAACCTAACCTAACATAACCTAACCTAACCTAACCTAACCTTTTTTTTTTTTTTTTTTTTTTTTTAAGAGGGGAAATGCTTTACGCATACCTCCCGGTTGCAAGGACCAAAACCGGGAGGTGATGTGGGACTCCTCGGTCTCGAGTCTACCCACTAAAACCCCTCTGTTGCCGCCTCTTCGCTGTATGTGCGAGGTCACGGGGAAGCTCTCGCAATGCGTCCGCGACCTCGCAGCGGCCATCCCGGATCGGGATCCGTCGGCTGGCCGGCCTTAGGGTTGACCGGTCCTCCTCGTGAGAGCGCTTCCCGAACACAGGGGGTCGCGCTCTCCGTCTCGAGAGCCAGGCGCCCCGAAGGCGCTCTAGCTCTCGTTAGGGTGGCAGGTTCCGCTCATGAGCGGCACGTCTGCGACCTGTGCGGCGGCGGCGCATCGGGTCTGCCTCGGCTTCGGTTTCCCGTTCGCGCTCCGCCACCTCCTTCTCGTTGAGGACGTGCTCGCTAAACGAGAACACTGCCCTCCACCCCTCCTCGCTAGCCACCATGGCCCGCACCACCGCCGGCAACGAGAGATCGGACCCAACCTCGGCCACTAGCTCTCTCCGCTCCACCTCCCATGCTGGACACTCGGCCAGGGTGTGCTGGGCCGAGTCTTCGGCGGCTCCACACGCCTGGCACTCCGGTGTAGGTTCTCTCCTTGCGACCTTGTGCAGGTAACTGCCAAAGCAGCCATGCCCTGACAATACCTGCGTTAGCCGGAAGGAGAGAACCCCGGAGCGCCTTTCGACCCAGTCGTGGAGGACTGGGCGGACTGCCTCTATGGTGCGGGGGCCGGCCCTCGGCCGTTCCAGCCGTTGCACCCACAACTCCATCGCGTCGCTCGTTAGCTCAGCGCGGCGCTCCTCCACCTCTGGTGGCGCCGGTGGTTGGTCCCGGGCTCGCGCCTCCGCGCGCCAGTGATAGAGGGCCGCATGGGCCCGCGCGTCTAGGTCCCAGGGTAGGCACCCGGCCAGCGCACAGGCAGCCTCCGCGCCCACCGTGCAGTACCCTCTGATTACTCTCAGCGCCATTGCTCTCTGGGGTCTCCGCAACTGAGATATGTTGTGGTCGCTGAGGGCATCCGCCCACACTGGGGCACCGTAGAGCGCCATCGAACGCACTACGCCAGTGTACAGGCGGCGGCATGTGGAGTTGGGCCCCCCCAGGTTGGGCAGTATGCGCCCGAACGCCGCCGCGGCACGTAACAGCTTCGGCGCGAGGCGCTCGAAGTGTGCCTTAAAGTTCCACTTGCTGTCAAGCACGACTCCGAGGTACAGAAGTGTCGGCTTGACAGCAATTGGAACTCCTCCCACCGTGATTTGCGCGCCAGCTGGGGGCGCTCTCCGCGGACCGAAAAAGCAGATGGCCTCACACTTCGGGAGCGCCACCTCCAGCCCCAAACGTCGAATGCGGGCCACGCAATGGGCGACTCCTGCCGTCGCCAGGATGGCTGCCTCGCGATAACTGGGTCCTTTGGCCGTCACGAGCGTGTCATCGGCGTAGCATGTGACGTCGACTCCACGCAAGTTTTCCCCCCGTAGGACCCAGTCGTAGCCTATATTCCACAGGAGCGGGCCCAGGACCGACCCCTGTGGAACTCCGCACGTCATCCGCCTATGGCCCCG
Organism: Thaumatotibia leucotreta; assembly: GCA_025490895.1. Taxonomy (NCBI): domain Eukaryota; kingdom Metazoa; phylum Arthropoda; class Insecta; order Lepidoptera; family Tortricidae; genus Thaumatotibia; species Thaumatotibia leucotreta. The sequence continues at coordinate 32,971 of JALPQI010003191.1, read as the reverse complement.
ATCCTGTCGCCCCATCCAGGTTATTCCTCTCTCCTTCAGGTAAGCGGCCACGATGCGCGACAGGTGGACCGGTACTCCGTGAAAGCGCAGAGCCTCGTTGACAGTTTCCCAGGGCAAAGTGTTGAAGGCGTTGGAGATGTCTAGCGACACCGCCAAAACAACCTCCCCACGGGAAACTGCCTCTCGCGCTATATCCTTCACCCGGAGTATCGCATCCACCGTCGACCGCCCCCCCCGAAAACCGAATTGCTGGTCGGCCAGGCCCGGCCCTGTGCGCTCCATGTGCTCGATGAGGCGGGCAGCAATTATGCGCTCAAAAAGCTTGCCCACCTCATCGAGCAGGACTATTGGTCGGTATCCGGCTGGAGAGTCCGCCGGTCGCCCGCTCTTTCTGATGAGCACCAGGTTCCCAGTCCTCCATTCACTGGGGAAGCAGCCCTGCTCCAGGCACGCAGTGAGGAGCCGCAGCAGCCTTGGCCCCAAAGCGTCCATGGCCAGGACCCAGGCACGGCCCGGGATGCCGTCGGGCCCGGGGGCCGTGTTCTTAGCCCTGAGCCGATTTACTGCTGCGCAGAGCTCACCGGGAGTAACTGGGGGGACTCCGGCCTCCTCATCAGCTTCCACCCTAGTAGTCGCCATGGCAGGAGGTGTGTACGGCCCTCGCTCGGGAAAGAGCATCTCGACCACTCGATTCACCAGTTCTGGCTCGAGTGATTGGGTCAGTGGTGGTACCCATGGGCGAAGCTTATTCCGGACGAGTTTGTACGGCCTGCCCCACGGGTCGGCATTGAGGGTCTCCAGGAACTCGGCACGACTCGCCTCAATTGCCTCCCCTATGGCCCTCGCTAACTCTGCCCTGGAATTTTTGTACGCTTCGTAGGAGCGGCGGATCTCGTTCTCGTTGGGCCTCCTTCTCCGTCTCTGGCGCATGTACTGCCGCCGCGCGGCTATGCAGCCCTCGCGCAGCTGCGCGAGCTCAGCGGACCACCAGTACACGCACGGTTTCGGTGGCAGGGGCTTGGCCCGGGGCATTGACGCGTCACACACGCGCGTCATTGCCCCCCGGAACCAGGACGCTTCCGCGTCTACGTCCACCACTCCCTCCCGTACGGGCAGCCAGGCCTCCACTATCGCCGCCTCTTTCAGCAGTTCCCGGTCGAGTTTGGTGACGGCCCATCTTGGACCACCCCCGGCCGGGCCCATCCGGCTTGGGTTGTGAGGAGTTGCCGAGGGGGTGGTGACGTCGTACCGTATGTACCGGTGATCTGACAACGTCTCCACCCCCGCCATAACCTCCCACCCCTGGACACGGCGCGCCAGGGCGGCGCTCGCGAACGTGATGTCCACAATGGAACCACCCTGTTGCCGCACGCACGTGTGTGCCATTCCCTGGTTCAGCACTACCAGCCCCGCCGTAACTGCCCATTCCTCGAGGGCGGCGCCCTTCACGTCTGTTGCCGGAGAACCCCAGGCTGTGGACTTCGCATTGAAGTCTCCGGCAACGATCACAGGACGCGGAAGGAGCCGCCCAGTTAGCGCCCCTAATTCTCCCAGGAACTGCTCAAAGTCGGCCAGGCAGCGGTTTGGGGAGAAATAGGTTGCGACAAACCATATTTCTCCACATAGCGCCGCCACGTACCCCTTCCCTTTTTCCACGGCTATGGGCGGAGGGACTCCCGCCACCGTTCGCACCACCAGCGCCACTAGACCGTCCACGTCGCCCAGGATGTCATCGCGGGAAGGGATTGAATATGGCTCAGCCACCACGGCAACGCCAATCATCCACTGCGCCAAGGATTGGAACAAAAGATCCTGGGCTCTGGCGCAGTGGTTGAGGTTCGTCTGGAGTACACGCAGAGCCATTTACCCCTGCTCGGTTGGTGCTGGATCCTCCTCCTGTGTCTCCATGGCGATGGCTGGGGACTTTTCGAGCTGGGATGTGGCCCGGGTTGCGACTCCAGCTCTAGGCTTTGCTTTTTTGAGGGCTAGGCAGGCCTTGGAACCAAGTATATGGTCTGCCTTTGTGCCCTCATCTGAGCATTTGGCGCAGTGTGGTGTCTCTGAGCAAACAGCCGCTCTGTGGCCGGGCTTGCCGCAGCGGTAGCAGACGTCGCTGCGATCAGCGTCGCTGGTGCACTTTGCCCTCACGTGCCCCGTTTCGAGGCATTTGTAGCACCGCAAGGGACGCTGATTCAGCAGCTGTACTGCGGCCCGGACCCACCCTACTTGGAGTCGTCCGTGGTCGGCCTCCAACACTTTCTTGGCTGTCGTGACTGGGCAGCGGAGCCAGACCGTACCAAGACCGGAGCCACCCCGTCTGACCTCCCCAGCCGTTATCTGGCTCTCTGCACAGCCTCCGACCCTCGCGACCGAAGCGACCACCTCATTGGTCGACACTGAGTCGTCGAGCTCTGTGAGTCGCAGCTCCGCGCACTTCACTGGTCTGGAGACTCGGACGACTTCAGGCCCCAGTTTTTCTGCTAGCGCTTTGGCCAGCGAGTCGGCTTTCGCACCACTGGCTGCCCCTGGGATTTCCAGCACCCTGCCGCCAGTGGCTGCCCGCTTAAACTTTACGGCGGTAATACCTAACTCCCCCAGGTTTACCGTCTCTTTTGCCCGGGAAAGCACTGCAGCGTAGTTGAGGCCATTTTCAATGGCCTTCGGCTGCAGGGTTAACACCACCGCCGCCGAGCGGGGCGGGCGAAGTTTCCGGGCCCGCTGTGGTTTTGGCTGGGGCTGGGGCACCGTGTCCCTGTTCGCCGTTACCTTCCTCTTTCCTTTTTTCCTGCCGCCGACCACCACCTCCCAGCCCTCATCAGTGGACGTAGCGGCCGCTTGTGGAGCGGGTGGGGGTGTTGTCTTCGAAGGCAGAGGGCTCGCAGTGGTAGTGGGCTTCTCTGCTGGTTTTACTTCCGGCGCGCTCTTCTTTGGGTTCTTTCTACCCTTGGTCTTCTCCTTCCTACCCTTTGGAGGTTCTACCGTGTAGTTAGGAGGACCCCGGGTAGATGCTTCCGGCTTCGGCCGTTTGGGCTTTTGCCCGGCCTGTCGTCCCAGGTCTGGGACCGGTGGGGGCTGCCCCGTTTTGGCCGGCAGAAGCCTGCCGTCACGCTCAAGGGCTACGAGCTTCTCGTCTAAAATAAGCCCTACCCTGGCTGTTATAGCCTCGACCAGTTCATCCCTATCAGGATGTCCGGGGGCGGTAGTAGACCGTGATGCCTGTTTAGGTGGAGACGGGACCAAGGTCTGCTTCTTAATGTGGGACCGGAGCTCCACTCTCAACTCCTTCACCTCGGAACGCAGGTCTCTGACCTCTGCATTCAGGTTGGCATTAAGCCTCTGCAGCCGTCTTGTCTCCTCCGAGGATGTGCGCTCCTTCAGATCCTCAAACGCTTCTCCGATCGAGGAAACGGCTACCCTAAGCGCGCGTACGAACGACCCCTTCAAGTTGGCAGATTTGGAGGCCACCATTTCGACCGTCTTCAAACTGGTCCTGACCTTTTCCTGCAGTGCCGCCGCAGTGCCGTCCTGTAACCCACCAGGGCCCATCTCACCGGTCCCCGGCGAGCTGCTGGACGATAAGGAGCGCGTGAGGCTAGCCACCTCCTTCTCCGCCTTGCGCTGGAGCTCCTCCCGCCTGAGGCGGTTGAGCTCCTGCTTCGCCAAAACAAGGCCCATATCGGCCGCTATTTTAGCTGGCCGGTTTCCGTCTTCGTCCCGGGGGCCACCGTCCAACGCTAACTCCGACTCGGAATCCAGCCCGACCGTTAGGGGGCTCCCAGAACTATGCCTGTCTAGCGTTTCTTGCCCTGGTATGGATGACGAAGGGATGCGCTCGAGCACGACGATGGGCGATAGCTTCGGGGCATTGGCCTTTTGTCGGGCGTTTTCAGGGCCTCTGCCCTTTTTTCCTTTCTTGGCAGTGCCCGTCAGGGATGCCACGTCGCTCTCCGAGCCAGAAGACGGGGCGATCTCTTCAGCGGGTCGTTTGTGTGGCCTGGGGCGCCAGAACTTCCCGTCGATGTAATATGCCGGTAGCTTCACTTGAGCCATCGAGGGCCCCGTCTCGACCGAGCCCTCCGAGTCCCCAGTGTCGGCCTCTCCCTCACCAAAGAGATCCCGCTCGTTCAGTCTTGAGGGGTGGAAGAACTCCTCCCTCTCCGGTGACCGGGTTACCTCTGCTCCGCGAGGGCCGGCATACCTCCCACTGAATATCCTGGATCGCATCGGGGTGGGAGGGCGCACAAACTGCCTAGGCCCTGCGGGCGCGGGCGCATCTGCCGCCCCCGTTTCCGTGTTTATAAACCGGCCAAGGGCATCGCGCAGTGGTCGGTACCCCGCAAACGCAGGCCTAGGAGAGGGCGGGACAAGTCCGGGCGAGGGCAAATTTCCCGCCGCCTCCTCGCCGACACTCTCTCCCTCTTCTCGTTCAGGTATTGGTTTTGGGAGGGACCCTTCGCTTACGTCCCGTTGTGGCGAACCACCGCCCCTCAACCTCAGAACATGCCTATCGAATGCCAAATCGGTGTCCAGTGTTCGTTTGCCAAAGTCGTTGAGTAAATCGCTCGCGAGTGAATTGCCCCCCCAGATTACGGTTGGGCGGCATGTCGCCACAGCACAGGCATCTGCCGGTGCTGTGATGACATGGAGGATCGTTCCCTCCTGAGGTACATTTACGGCCGTTTGTCCACTCATTTTTAGCTATTTTGTTTTAAAGAGGGGGTATGCCCCCCCTCTGCGACGTTTGGGACTGGGTATTACGCCCCCCAGCCATTCATCCCCTCGGCACGCCAGCCACACCTTAGGATTTGGGTCCCTACTCGCTGCTCCACTGCCACCTCAGATAGGCTGAGGCATGCTTGGAGCAGCCCTCCTCTCTCTGCATGGCCCGTGGGCCATCCTCCCTCCGCCCGTCCCGAGAGGGACCTCGCTGCTCACACTGTGCCCTCTGCTAGGTCAGAGGGACACGCGGAGCAGCCCACCGTGTGCTGCTCTTCGTCTGGCTCCTCTCCTCAGGCCTGTCCGGTTTGGGTGACCCTGTCCGGCATAGCCCTAAGGGTCATTGGAGCACGCAAGCCCCTTCACCACGACAAGGTGACAGCACGTCGAAGGGGGACCTAACCTAACCTAACCTAACCTAACCTAACCTAACCTAACCTAACCTAACCTAACCTAACCTAACCTAACCTAACCTAACCTAACCTTTTTTTCACTCAGAACCGAAATAGAAATCAAAGAAGTAGTCAACCAACAAGATTTAGAGCCTTACTACACTACGGACATGAACAGACTATACACGGACGGATCGAAACATGATGAACTGGTCGGAGCGGCGGTAGTCATCCACTACCCTGATGGACGCGAAACTATAAGAAAATTTAAATTGCACAGCAGCTGTACTGTATTCCAGGCCGAGTGCCTGGCAATTGAGCAAGCATGCCAGCTATGTCTCACACTCAGTCTGGAAAAGTCAACAATCTTTTCCGACTCAAAGTCAGCGTTACAAGAGCTCAAGTTCAGAAGCAGCACTAACGCTACAATTAGCAATGCCCAAAAACTTGTGACGAAAATAAAGGAAAAAGGCCACACAATAGAATTCTCGTGGATCAAAGCCCATAACGGGTTACTGGGAAACGAGGCAGCTGACGCTGCAGCTAAACACGCAGCTCAGCTACATAAAAGACCCGACTACTGTAAATTTCCAATATCATACCACCGGAGACATTTACGAAAAGAAAACATAGAAACTCAAAATAACACATATCAAAATAGCATCACAGGACAACATCTGAAGGCATGGCTTCCCACTTTACATCACATCACAGAAATACGACAAAGAACAGCGATCACTTTCCATCTGACACAAATACTCACCGGCCACGGCTTCAACAAAGTCTACCTCCACAGACATAAAATCACCGATGACAATACCTGCCCATGCGATAATACCACACCGCAAACCATCAAACATCTCTTAGAAGTTTGCCCAAGGTACACCATTCAAAGGCTCAAACATGAAACGGTATGCACCATTCACAACGTCGAACCATATCAAATAGATAAACTAATAGACAAAGAAAGTACAATAGAATCATTTATAGACTACACAAAATACATAGTAAACACACTGAAGAAATTTAATAACACATGAATAAACTCAAAGCAATAGAAACAACCTGAAAGTAACAATAAACAACAGCAGTAATATCATATAAGATCAATTAATACAACAGAAATAAAACAAACAGGAAAATAAACACTTAGATAGGAAACTCCGGTAGCCCGTATCACAAGCGGGACCAACAGTAAAGGTCCAACTGCCGCCCGTATCCTTAGCGAGGACAGTTGGATTCATCCACAGTTAAAACCCAAAAAAAAAAAAAAAAAAAAACCTAACCTAACCTAACCTAACCTAACCGTGCGTCGCCAGTGGTCGAGAGCGGTTGAGTGCGTCCCTATCCGCGTCCGATATTGCGTCACGTGCGTCCTTTTGCGTCACGTGCGTCCTTTTGCGTCACGTGCGTCCCTTTGCGTCACGTGCGTCCTCTTGCGTCACGTGCGTCCTTTTGCGTCCTTTTGCGTCGGTTGCGTCCTTTGGCGTCGTTTGCGTCCTCCGCGTCGTTTGCGTCCTTCGCGTCGTTTGCGTCCGGCGCTGCGTGCGCTGAAACCGCACCACCGACGCAACCTGGATCTATCCAATATAAGAATTTTCTAAGCCGACTAAGCCGACTAAAAAAAAAAAAAAAAAAAAAAAAAAAAAAAAAAACCCTAAGTGGCGCCCTGCGCAAACAAAGTGAGAGTGAAACACCTGTCTGGCTTATGTTAACCAAGCCGAGTGAAAAGTGTCAGTGCAGTGAGACTAAAACAACCAAAGTGAAACCGGACGCGGCTTCGTCCTACCTGCACCCTGACTACGTCCCGGACCGCACCCCGAATACGTCCCGGACCGCACCCCGACTACGTCCCGGACCGCACCCCACGCGCCAACCCCGCTTGCATCGCCACGTCTTCTGCGTCGTTGCGTCGCCTGCATCGTCGCGTCGTCTGCGTCGTTGCGTCGCCTGCGTCGCCGCGTCCTCTGCGTCGCTGCGTCCTGTACGTCGCTGCGTCCCTTGCGTCGCTGCGTCCCTGGCGTCACCGTGTCATCTGCGTCGCCGCGTCGTCTGCATCGCTGGTTGGTGTAAACCATTAGCCTTAAGACAACTGCCTCCTCTATACAGAGGCAGCATTTTAGAGTTATATAGACTAAAATAACGCATTGTTTTAAAACAACGGCTCTACATAGAGCGGAGAAATAAATTTCAAAATTTTTCTTTTTCTTTTTTAGACTTAAGTAGTTTAAGTAACAGTAGCCCCCTCTGTACAGGGGCTACCCATACGGCTTGTTATAGAGCATAGACCTTTATTAATTGTTATGTATAGTCTATAAGAGACCAGAATCTGCGATTCTTTAAAATCAAAAACTGATATACGTTGTGTAATCGTCTTCCATTATTACAATATACCATAATTCCATTCCAATTCTATAATATTAAATTTCTTTATCCTATTCTCATCGAAGGTCGGGTAACATCTTGTGCACGACCCTAAAACGACACCCCCCCTTTACAGGGGTGAGAAACCGATTGACTGATTCCACGTGTACACGACTCTTTTGTCCCTCCCTGTCCCAGGGACCCATTTCTCCCCGAAAACCGAGCTCACAGCGTCCTGGATGTTCGGATATAGGACTCCACACAAAATGAGCGGAAAGGAGGGAAACAAAAGATTGAGCGAGACGGGGAGTGGTTCGACGCAAGGGACACAAAGGACCCCGGAAGCGACATCGGGAGAGAAGAGACTGGCACTGGACGAGCCAGGGAAACAACCGGAGACAAACACAGTCAGGCGCAGTATTGGGAAATGGGAGGCAGGAAAGCTTGGGACGAACCCAACGGAGCAAGCTCCTTTCGTAGATCTGGACAACCCAGAAGCCTCAGACAGGGAACCCTCGACGCAGGAGGCCCCAATAACCAAACTGCCGGAAAAACCGACGACGCAGGCAGGTCCTGCGAAATCGCATAAAACGACCCCAACGCAAGAGGGCAAAGCAAAAATGGCACCGGGGGTTTCGCCTGGTACGCTTAGCCCCAAAAGGAAAGTATACAAAGACCGGCTGACAGAGGCAAGAGCCTGCCTAGAATCGGGCAAACTTCATATCTCCGCGTCCCGAAACACCAAGGGAGAAATCAAAAATGCGGTAATGACAGCGCTGGACCGATTGTATAGCCTAGTGAAGGAATCGGAGATGGAACAGAGGGCGAGACCCGAGAACCGAGAAAAGAATAAAACGGTGAAGCCACAAAATCCCACCTCCGACATGGACTCGACCTTCACGGTCGAAAACAACGCGACCAAAGACCAGACGCTGTCAAATATTGAAAAGACCGCAAAACGCATCATGGAGGAACATGGGAAGTTGCTCAATCAAAACGCAAAGGAACTGGCAAACATAAAGGACGCACTAGAGAGGCAGAAGATCCAAATGGAAAGCCTAAAAGGTAGCTACGCGAGCGTCGTGGCGGGTCCACCTAAAAGTCAACAGCGGATCGCCACGGCCATGCATTCTGTGGTGGTATCGTCCAGGGACGAAAGCCAGACAGGGGAGCAAGTGCTAGAGCAAATAAGGAAAGTAGTAAAGGCAAAGGAAGAAGGCGCACAAATTGAAAAGATCAGAAAAGCAAGAGATAGGAAAGTAATAGTGGGATGCAGGACGCATGAGGAAGTAGACAGGATTAGGGAAAAAATTACGAAATCTGGGGGACAGTTGCGCGTGGACCCAGTGCTTAACAAAGACCCACTTGTGGTCCTCCGAGGAGTCATCCGGAGCCACTCGGACGAAGAAATATTGGGGGCCCTGAGAACCCAAAACAAGCATTTGCTGAAGGACGTGAGCGGGGAGCAAGACCGGATGGAGGTGAAGTACAGAAAACGAGCGAGAAACCCCCATACCGCGCACGTGGTGCTCAGGGTCTCACCCACTGTCTGGAACCGCTTGACCGATGCGGGGGCTGTATATGTCGACATGCAGAAGGTCAAGGTTGAGGATCAGTCCCCCCTAGTACAGTGCTCGCGCTGTCTAGGGTATGGACATGGAAAGCGCCACTGCCAGGACCAGGTCGACGTGTGCAGCCACTGTGGAGGCCCGCACCTAAAATCAGAGTGTGCGGATTGGCTGGCGGAAGTGCAGCCCACCTGTTGCAACTGCAAAAAGGCCAACTACGACCAGGCAGGACATAACGCGTTCGACTCGGAGTGCCCAGTGAGGCAAAAGTGGGACGCGTTAGCGAGATCCGCAGTTGCCTATTGCTAAGGTGGTGCAACGCAAACCCGCAACAACGACAGCCAATGGACCCACACTCGCAAACTACAGGGTGGCTCAAGCAAACCTCCAGAGGAGCGAACTGGCAACGGCAGAGCTAATCGTGGAGGCAGAAAAGAGTAAACTGTCCTTTGCTATGGTCCAGGAACCGTATATTGGGAATACGGGGCGGATGAAGAATTACGCAGGCACAAGAACAATACAGTGCGACCCAACTCCAACATCGGTCAACAAAGCCGCGATAGTGGTCCTCGATGATACGATCGATGTCACCCAGTGCCCAACGCTAACGACTCACAACATAGCAGTCGCTAAACTTAGAACCGGAGCATGGGAACTGGGAGTGGTATCGGTCTATCTAGAGGGCGACAAGGACATCGAACCGTACGTCCAGTGTATGACCAGGGCCATTGAACAGCTGGGCACAAGGAGAGTTCTTCTGGGTGGGGACGTGAACGCCTGGAGCACATGGTGGGGAAGTGAGAGAGTAGACCACAGGGGAAAAATCATCGCAGGGTTCTTTGAGGAACAGGAGCTACAAATACTCAACCGGGGATCTGAGCCCACTTTCGACGTCATTAGGGGAGGAAGACGTTTTACCAGCTGCGTCGACGTCACGACCTGCTCCACGGAACTGCTGGGACATGTGGACAACTGGAGGTTAGACGACAGGATGACGGGGTCGGACCACAAGACAATCCTGTTCGATATCAATCTCGAAAAAGCGAAGGGTATTGACATTAAAAGAACCACAAGAATTTTCAACAGCAAAAAAGCCAATTGGAGTCAGTTTCGTGAGAAACTGACACAATTATGCAACGGGAAAGATATAAACAAAACGGAAATAGAGAAAATTTTGGATACAACCACTTTAGACGACAAAATAATCGAAATTACTAAAATCATTCAAGAAACGTGTGAAGAGTCAATACCCAAAGCTAAAAACGGGATAAGAGCAGGATTGCCCTGGTGGACCGAAGAACTCCAGAGCCTTAAAGCCGAAGTTGCCACAAAGAGGCGCAGGATCAGATGTGCGGCACCCATCCGTAGGGCATGGGTCGTGGAGCAATACCTCACTGCAAAGGAGAAGTACGAAATGGAGGCGAAGCGGGCTCAGATCACCAGCTGGAAGAGCTTCTGTGAGAAACAGGACCGTGAGAGTGTGTGGGACGGAATCTACAGGGTGATAGGCCGCACGCAAAAAAGGGAAGAGGACACGCCGCTGGTATTAAATGGGGAAGCCTTGGGGAGTGAGGACTCGGCGCAGCTGCTCGCCGACACATTCTTCCCACAGGATGACGTGGGGAAGGACAATGAGCACCACAAACAAGTAAGGACAACGGCAAAAAGCGTAAATGAGAGAACGCATTCCGAAGAATGTGACCCTCCATTTACAATGCAGGAACTGCTGTGGGCAGCGTCGAGCTTCAACCCCAAAAAGGCACCCGGACTGGACGGCCTCACAGCCGACATTTGCAGGGCGGCCATCACCCTGTGTCCGGACACATTCCTAGCACTCATGAACAAGTGCCTGTGTCTCCAACATTTCCCCACTATGTGGAAGGAAGCAGCAGTGGTGGTACTCCGCAAACAGGGGAAAGAAGACTACACGCACCCGAAGTCCTACAGGCCAATCGGTCTATTGCCGGTCCTGGGGAAAATCCTGGAAAAAATGATGGTCAGAAGGATAAGGTGGCATATTCTCCCAGACGCCAGCAAACGCCAGTACGGCTTTACACCGCAACGCAGCACCGAGGACTCCCTCTATGACATGTTAGAAGAGATAAAAGGAAAACTTAAAGCCAAGAAAATAGTCACATTGGTATCACTTGACATAGAGGGAGCCTTCGATAGCGCATGGTGGCCAGCCATCCAGTGTAGATTGGCGGAGACCCGATGCCCTGTAAACCTAAGGCGCCTTGTGGATAACTACCTGTCCAACAGGAAAATAAAGGTGAGGTATGCAGGAGCCGAGTGTGTCAGGCAGACAACAAAGGGCTGTGTGCAGGGGTCAATAGGGGGACCAACTTTCTGGAACCTTTTGCTAGACCCGCTGCTGAAGGAACTGGAGGGTGGAGGAACCTACTGCCAAGCATTTGCGGATGATGTGGTCCTGATTTTCTCGGGAGGGACCGCTCTGGAGATCCAGGGACGAGCTAATGCGACCCTCGCGTATGTCCAGAAGTGGGGAGTCAGAAACAAGCTTAAATTTGCACCGCAAAAAACCAAGGCGATGGTAATAACGAACAAATTGAAGTACGACTCCCCACTCCTGAGCATGGGCGGGGTGCCCATCGAGCTGTCTCGGGAAATAAAGATCCTGGGGCTCACAGTGGATGACAAGCTGACCTTTAACACGCACGTCTCGAACGTGTGCCGGAAAGCACTAGGCTTATACAAACAACTGGCTAGGGCAGCAAAAATCCACTGGGGGCTAAATCCCGAGGTAATCAGGACCATATACACGGCGGTGGTAGAGCCTACAATAATGTATGCGTCCAGCGCATGGGCACCAGCTTCCAACAAGCTGACAGTGAGGAAGCAACTCAACGCGGTGCAAAGGGGCTTCGTACAAAAGATCGTAAAGGCGTATAGAACGGTCTCCCTAAACTCGGCCCTACTACTCGCGGGACTGCTTCCGCTGGACATCAGAGTCCGCGAAGCAGCCTCGCTTTACTACGTAAAGAAAGGTTGTGCCCAAGAGTTAGTAGGAGACCGAGATATGGAGAGGCCGGTTCGGTTTGTAGAAACGCCACACCCGGCAAACCAATTGGGACTGCAATTCACATGCCTGGAGAACCGTGCACAAATGGAAGAGCATGACAACCCCGGCCTCAAAATTTTCACTGACGGAAGTAAGATTCAGGGGAAGGTCGGGGCAGCGATAACAGTATGGAAAAACGGATCGGAGACCAAAACCAAAAAGCTGAAGCTCGACCATTTCTGCACGGTTTACCAAGCCGAATTGCTTGCCCTATTGGAAGCCACAAAACAAGCCCAAGTGACCGGCGAGAGCACCTGCAGCATTTACTGCGACTCAAGATCTGCTCTTGAAGTCGTGGTAAATGATGCCTCCCTCCATCCCCTAGCAGTGCAGATAAGAACCAATATCGCGAAAGCAATCGGACAAAACAAAATAGTCAATCTATTTTGGATTAAAGCACATGCGGGGTTGGAGGGAAACGAGAGAGCAGATGTTCTTGCGAAAGATGCCGCGATCAAACTTAAAACACGGCCAAATTACGACCTGTGCCCACTCTCATTCGTCAAGAGACAAATCCGGTTGGAGTCGATTGAGGAATGGAATGAGCGTTACAAAAAAGGTGAGACGGCCTCCACCACCAAGGCCTTCTTCCCGGACGCCGGGCAAGCCTTCACTGTGATAAAGAAACTCACGCTCGACCAGGTGGTCGTCCAAGTGATGACGGGACACGGCGGGTTCTCCGAGTACCTGAACCGTTTCAAGTGCAAGGAGAACCCGGCGTGCGTGTGCGACCCCAGCGTAGAGGAGAGCGCCCTCCACATCGTTGTAGACTGTCCCGTTTACGGGAGGCAGCGTTTCGAGACTGAAATGAGAATAGATATGGAAATTAGTAACAAAAGTATAAGTGTAATAATGGAAAACAAAAATATTAGAGATACATTTATTAAGTACATTAGAAATATAGCAACTAGAGTAATAAATAGGAATAAGTAATGAAGTAGAAACACTAGAGCATATAAGCATAGTATATGTCGTCAGTGTTCGTAAAATAAGTAAATTAAATATATAAAGTAAGGATACTTAATATGTACACACAACAAAACGGATGTAATGAGCTGTATCAAATGAAGCCGATGTCATAAATTGTAAAACAGAAAAATTGTAAAATAAAGAAACCCTTGTGTCCCTTTAATAAAGTAAACCCAAACCCGTATCCTACTACGACTTAAGGAAAAAGAATAGGTATAGGTGGGAATCCCACCCACAAAAGCAGTAAAAGACGATGCATGAAAGAAAGAATAGTATGAAGAATGGAAGTGCGAGAGGCATGCAAGATAGAACTGGAATGAAAGAGTAACAGATACACAATGTCCTTGTTCAATTCAAGGGAAACAAGAAAAAAAAAAAAAAAAAAAAAAAAAAAAAAAAAAAAAAAAAAAAAAAAAAAAAAAAAAAAACCTAACCAAACCTAACCTAACCTAACCTAACCTAACCTAACCTAACCTAACCTAACCTAACCTAACCTAACCAAACCTAACCTAACCTAACCTAACCTAACCTAACCTTTTTTTTTTTTTTTTTTTTTTTTTTTTTTTTTTTTTTTTTTTTTTTTTTTTTTTTTTTTTTTTTTTTTTTAAGGAGAGGAAAAATGCGTTACGCATACCACCCGGATGTGGGGACAAACCCGGGTGGTTATGTGGGACTCCTCGTTATGGGCTGATGGGACCCCGAGTTTACCCACTAAAAAACCTCTCCGTCTGCCGCCGCTGTGCTGTACGGTGGGCTGCAGGAACGCTCGCGCTTGCATCTGCAGCACCACCAGCACCGCTCCGAGCCCTGGAGCGCCGCCTCCGGAGGCCGTCTTGGCCTCAATTTTACATCCTCACATCATTCCGCCTTCAGTGGCCTAATGCTGATTGACGGATGGCAGACTTCCCCATGCCTGCCATCCTATGGCCACTCTACGGAGGCAGGCGGCGGTCGTGCGCGGCCCGTCTTCGTCCGGCTCGCTTGCGGCGCCTTTGGTCGGCCAGTGGGTCGACCTCTCTGGCCCGCTCCGCCAGTTCCTTCTGTTGCAGGACTAGCTCGCAGAAGGTTTTCACTGCTTTCCAAGATCTGTCGCTGTCGACCATGGACTTCACCACGGCTGGCAGCGACAGATCCTGCCCCACTATAGCCACCAGGTCGTCCCTTTCTGGCCCCCACGCTGGGCACTCGTCCAGAGTGTGTTGAGCGGTATCCACCGCTGCGCCGCATTCATGACACTCTTCCGTCGGCTCCCTGCCGGCAACTTTGTGCAGATACCTCCCGAAGCAACCATGCCCCGATAGAATCTGCACGAGCCGGAACGTGAGGGAGCCATGTGTCCGCTCCAGCCACTGTGTCATGACTGGGCGTATCGCCGCAACAGTCCGGGCGCCCGCAGTTGGTCTAGCCAGTCGGTCCACCCACTCCGAAATCGCCTCGCGGCATAGTTCGTCACGCTTGGCCTGGATCTCCTGCGGTGCTGGCCAAAAGTCTCTAGCACGCGCCTCCTCACGCCAGAAGAAGACTGACGCAAGGGTCCTCGCGTCTAAATCCCACGGCAGAGATCCGGCCAGCACACATGCCGCCTCTCCTGAGATCGTGCGGTATCCCCGTATGGACCTTATCGCCATTACTCTCTGCGCTCTGCGCAGCTGATTGGCATTCCCGGCGTTGAGATCTTTAGCCCATACTGGGGCACCGTAAAGGGCAATTGATCTTATTACCCCCGAGTATAGGCGACGGCACGACGCTCTTGGACCCCCAAGATTCGGGAGCAAGCGCCCGAGCGCAGCAGCCGCACTCAGCAGCTTTGGAGTCAGCCGTTCGAAATGCGCCTCGAAGGACCACCGACTATCCAGGACGATGCCAAGGTACCGCATCGTCCGTTGGATGGGGATTCGCACGCCGCCGACAATTATGTGGGATCCGGGCTTGGGTGCTCTTCGGGGGCCGTGGAAGCATATGGCCTCCGATTTATTTAAGGCAACCTCCAGCCCAAGCCGCCGAATCTTTCCCACGACATGTGCCACTGCTGCAGTGGCCAAGATGGACGCGTCTCTAAGTGAGGCCCCGCGCGCTGTGACAAGGGTGTCGTCGGCGTAGCACACCAGCTCTACCCCGCGCAGACGACCTCCTCGCAACACCCAATCGTATCCGATGTTCCACAGGAGTGGTCCTAGTACCGACCCCTGTGGAACACCGCACACCATTTCCCGCCTCTCCCACTCATACTGCCCGGGAAAGGCCACAAACCTTCGAGACAGGTAGGCCCTTACAATTCGGCTGAGATGGTGGGGTACTTGGTGGTACAGCAACGCCTCAATGATGCAGCCCCAGGGGAGGGTGTTAAAAGCGTTGGCAATATCAAGCGACACTGCCAAGACGACGTCACCCTGGGAGACTGCATCCTCCGCTATCCTCTTGACCTGCAGGATCGCATGTACAGTTGAGCGACCACTGCGGAATCCATATTGACAATCGGCCAAGCCCGGCCCCTCGGCGGTAAGGTGCTTGATAAGACGGTTGGCGATGATACGCTCAAAGAGCTTGCCCACCTCATCAAGCAACACGATGGGCCGGTAGGCCGACGGTGACTCCGCAGGACGACCCTCTTTCCTTAGCAGGACCAAGCGACCGATCTTCCATGCATCTGGGAAGCGACCCTGCTCCAGGCATTGGCTGAATAGCCGTCGCAACCTTGGCTCCAGGGCACTCATGGCTAGAACCCAGGCTCGACCCGGGATTCCGTCGAGCCCAGGCGCCGTATTTTTTGCCCTTAGCCTTAGCACCGCCGCTCCGAGCTCTCCTTCAGTGACCCTCGGTGTCTGTGCTTCAGCCCCTTGCTGCCTCTCAGCTACCCCAGGTAGCGCCATTGGCGGTGGGGGTTGTGGAGGTCTGTGGGGGAACAGAGTTGAAACCACGTTATCCAGCAGCTGGGGCTGGAGACTCTGTGTCAGTGGAGGGGCCCACGGGCGGAGTTTTTGCCTGACAAGCTTGTATGGCCTCCCCCATGGGTCTCTGTTTAGAATCTCCAGGAACTCTTCCCGTGCCCGTTCGATGGCACTGCCGATGGCAGCTTTTAGGGCCGCTTTTGACTCTTTGTACCTCGTGTACAGGTTCGCTTCCGCCTCTTCATTCCTCTGCCGACGACTTCTCTGCCTTGTGTACTGGCGTCTCTTGAGCACGCACTCCTCGCGCAACTGCGCAAGATCTGGAGACCACCAGTACACTGCGCGTCGGGGAGAGAAGGTTTTAGCTCGAGGCATCGCCGCGTCACACACCTCGGTCATGGACTTACGGAACCATTCGGCTTCTGCCTCCACGTCGACCACCTCCTCCGGTTCCGGTGTCCATGACCGAACCAAAGCCGCCAGTTCTAAGGACTCTCGGTCTAGTTTCTTAAGCACCCAGCGAGGACCATCGCCGACTGGGTCGTTACGTCGTTGGAGACCGGGCCTGGGGAGCGTCGCGACTCCGAACCTGATGTAGCGGTGGTCCGACAGTGTTTCAACGCCGACCAGGACCTCCCAGCTTTGAACACGGTGTGCCAGGGCGGTGCTTCCAAATGTTATGTCTACAATAGAACCACCCTGTTGCCGCACACATGTGTTCTCCGTGCCGGTGTTTATGACCGCCAGGTTTGCGCCAATTGCCCACTCTAGGAGAGTGCGCCCCCGCGGATCAGTTGCTGGGCATCCCCACGCTGTGCTCTTCGCATTAAAATCACCCGCGACTATCACCGGGTTGGGGTGCAGTCTGCCGACGAGGGCACCGAGCTCCACCAAGAATGTCTCGAAGTCTGCCAGGCTCTTGTTTGGGGAGAAGTAGACCGCGACTACCGCCAACTTTCCGCAGACTGCAGCGACGCAGCCGTGGCCCTTCGTTACGCTTCTAAAACTGGAGCCGGCAGCGCTCCGCGTAACTATGGCCACGGTACCGTCAAGGTCTCCAGCCCAGTCATCTCTGACCGGCACTCTGTAGGGCTCAGCTACTACGGCGATATGTATCCCCCACTGGGCTACGCTTTGGCAGAGGAGGTCTTGGGCCCTGGCATCGTGGTTGAGATTCGCCTGTAGGAATTCTATGGTGTCCATTTAACCCACAACCATAGATAGATCCTCCTCTGCCGTTGACTGTCCCGTCAGGGTCGATTCGGCAGGCTGCGAGGGGGCCTGGAGGCCACTGGCAGCATTTTTCACCTTTCTCTTCCCAGCAGCTTTGGGTGCAGTGCATGCCTTGCTGCTAATTCTGTGCCCAGACGGCTTACCGGCTGCTGCACATTCAGCACAATGCGGCGAGGCAGTGCACTGGGCCGCTTTGTGGCCTTCTTTACCGCATTGAAAGCAGCTGTTCGACCGGTCTGTTTCCGCTGGGCACTGCGCACTGACGTGGCCGTTGCGGAAGCATCGGTAGCACCGTAGGGGTCTCTGATCCATCAGTTTAACCTGAGCAGAGACCCAACCTACCAGAAGCCGACCCCCGGATACTATTTTTTTGGCGGCCATGACTGGGCACCGAACCCATGCCGTACCGAGCCCCGAGAATCCTTGGCGTATATCACCAACCTTTACAGCGTCAATGGCGCACTCTCCACTACGTGCCACCGCAGCAGCCACTTCGTCTGCCGTAACGGATTCGTCAAGGCCAGTGACCCGAACGTCCACACTTTTTGAGGGCCTTGCCACTCGCACTTTGTCTGTGCCAACCTGTTGCCGAATCGCCTCAGCTAGTTTGTCGGCTTTATCCCCGCTGGTTGCGCCAGGGACCTCTAAAATGCACGCTCCGGTGGCCGCTCTCCGGAAGCGCAAACCGCCGGGGATATCAATTTCCGCTAACTGGACCTTGGTCCTGGCCTCAGCGATGACGTCTTTGTAAGTGACGCCCCTCTCAACTGCTTCTGGTTGTAGTGTTAGCACAACGGCCGCCGATCGTGGAGCTTTCAGCTTTTGAGCTTTTGCTTTCCCCGCTGGCTGTGGTGGGGCGGCACGTTGGGCAGCCCTCCGTTTGCTGCCCTTGCTTGCTACCACATTCCAGCCATCTTACATAGCGGCGGGCGCAGGTGGCAGTGAACGAGGCGTGGGCGGCGCGTTCAGTGCCTGGGTCCTGGCCTTGCTTCCCCTATTTCCACCCTTCGCTTTGGTGTTCTTGGCGGTTTTGGCCTCCGATGCAGATTGCGGCTTCCTGGTGGCGTCAATGACAATTGCCTTGCCACTTGTCCCCTCTCTTACTGTAATCGCTGAGGATGCCGCATCCTGATTCTTCCTCGTTGCTGCTAGTGGCGGCCGCAATTGTTTGGCCGGCAGTAGGCGACCCTCGGCTTCGAGCCCATCTAAGCGTGCGCCCACAATCTCTCCCACCTTGAGCGCCACTGCGCGCATGAGGTCCTCGTTCCCGAGAGCGGGTTCAAGGTTGCCCAACGGGCCCCTTGCGCGTGTCAGTGGCCGTTTGTCAGCTGCAGGTGTCACCGGGTCGCGCATCTCAGTGTCCTGCACTGTCTCGGTGGGTGGAAGGTCGAGGCTTTCTTTCCTCCTAGCCCTGTCCACCTCCGCCTTTAGTTGGGCCAGTTCACAGCGAAGACTGGCCATCTCCGCTTGCAGGCTTTTGTTCGCCGCCTGCAATTGACGAGTCTCGTCCGAGATTGTGCGCTCACTCAAAATTTGGACAGCCTCCCCGATGGTTTCTGCTGCCTCTTTGAGGGCGCGCACAAATGTGCCCTTCAGGTGTTTAGATTTGACCGCCACGTCCTTGATTATGGCCACCTGGGCCGTCACCGATTCAGTGAGGCCTGTGGCAGTCTCGTCCTTATTTGGTTTGGCAGGGAGCAGCTTTGGGAACTGTTTGTCCCACTT
The DNA here is from genome assembly GCA_025490895.1 of Thaumatotibia leucotreta. Taxonomy (NCBI): domain Eukaryota; kingdom Metazoa; phylum Arthropoda; class Insecta; order Lepidoptera; family Tortricidae; genus Thaumatotibia; species Thaumatotibia leucotreta. The sequence continues at coordinate 14,034 of JALPQI010003191.1, read as the reverse complement.
GTCTCTCGCTGCCTTTGCCTGGCTTGCAACAGCCCTCTCCGCCTCTATTTCAAGAGCCTCACGTTTTGCATCATTGAGGGCTTTCTGCGCCGCTGCTAGTCCGATATATTGGCCAGTCGTTGGCGGGCGGCCTCTAGGGCGCTTCACCTTCTCTGTTTCGTCCATCGACGAATCGTCCGAGAGGTGAAGCGAACCTTCTCTGCTGTTGGGACCGGGTTGGGTCCAAAAACGCCCGCTAGGGCCCACCGAGCTATTAGAGTTCGACCTCGATCGTGATCGAACAGAAATTAGCGTGCAGTCCGATGACTGGTCGCTTTCTTCCTCTACTGCGAGCATGTCCGCCACGCTCTCCGCCATTTTTGCTGCGCCGTCCCTACTCCTTCTTCGGATGCGCTTCTCGACTTTTGTACCCTTAATCTTGGGTTTGTCTCCTCCTTTCATCATGTTTTTTGTTTTTTTGAGTTCAGTTGCCATAAAGTTCCCACGAGTGTGAGGGATATAAAAGTCCATCCAGGCGGTGCCCTCTGCACCTGGATAAGCCTAGCGTAACCCGTCAGTGTGTCGGCCGGTACACTAACGGGGCAAGCACTAACGACTGACTCCACCTCAGCCATGCATCCTCTCGCGGTGCTGCGCCGCTTAGGATTGGGGGTAATTTTTTATTGAGGTTTTCTTCCTCGCGGCCCGGCCAATTAAGGCAGGGCCCCCGCCGCCCGACCAAAGTCGCAAAACATGACTACGGCCTTGACGAGCAACGGGTCGGTCCGGCGTCGACTACACGTCGAGTGCACCTGGCACATCGCCGCACCCATCGCATCCATTTCTGGAGCGACCCTCCTCCGTTTCATTTTTATAGTGGTTTGTTCCACGCGGCACTACTCTCAGTGAGCAGCGCCCCCGGCCCGCTCAGTGCGGGTTACGGTCTGCCCGACGGAGGGACGGAACCCACCCGCCGCGCCGCGAGCCTTGAAGGCCCGCCATCCCACGCCGCTCAGCGGCCGCTGGCTCTAAAGAGCCCCGACAACACGGTGCCACGCACCACCACCGCTGCCCGAAGGGCCAGGCTGCATCCCATGCCATCTCAGATGACCTGAGGCGAGCTGGGAGCAGCTAACAAAAAACCCGGCATTAAAGCCTTCGCGGGAGTCTGACTCAACCGCTACCGCCTGTGGCTGGTATTCGCAGAGGGAGGATAGCAAGCGCGCAACTGAGCGGCTATCCTCCCCCTCCCAGGGTGCACCACGAGGAGGAACCAGCCCTGCACCCCAACCTAACCTAACCTAACCTAACCTAACCTAACCTAACCTAACCTAACCTAACCTAACCTAACCTAACCTAACCTAACCTAACCTAACCTAACCTTTTTTTTTTTTTTTTTTTTTTTTTTTTTTTTTTTTTTTTTTTTTTTTTTTTTTTTTACGTGGGGAAATGCGTTACGCATACCACCCGGGCGCGGGGACGGACCCGGGTGGTTATGTGGGACTCCCAGGGCTAATGAGGCCCTGGTATACCCACTAAAACCCCACGGTCTTCCGACTCGCCGCATTTGGGCGAGGCCACGGGAACTCTGTAGAACACTTCCGTGACCTCGCTGGCGGCTGTCCAGACATCGGACTCGTCATGAGGAGTTTGAACTCCGGCCGTCTGTTGGGCATGCCTATCTTGACATGCTTTCCTCCTCTGGGACCGTTATGGAGGTGACTGATGTCCCCGTATCAGCCACCCACAGGTGCCCTTATGGGGGAAGTCGGCGGTCGTATGCCAACCGCCGTCTTCCGACGCGCTTGCGGCGCATTTCATGGGAGGCCGGATCGTCCTCTCTGTCGCGCTCTGCCTTTTCTTTTATGGTGAGGACTTCCTCACTAAATGCCGCCACCGCTTTCCACGACCTCTCACTGTCTACCATGGCTTTTGTCAGGGCAGACAGTGAGAGATCGTTTCCCACGACGGCCACAAGTGTGGCGCGTTGGTCAGTCCAAGCTGGGCACACTTCTAGTGTGTGTGCCGCCGTGTCTTCCGCACTGCCGCAGTGATGGCAGGCCGGTGTCGGCTCCCTCGCAGACACCTTGCACAGGTATCTGCCGAAACATCCATGGCCCGAGAGGACCTGTGCAAGGTGGAACGTTACAATTCCGTGCTGCCTCTCTATCCATTCCTTCAGTATGGGCTGAATGGCGCCAATAGTCTGCTGCCCAGCACTGGGAGCCTCCAGCCGCTCACTCCACTTTCGGACGGTCCCCTTGCAGAGTTTGAGCGAGTCCTCTCTGAAATAGAAGTCCTGGTCAGGCGAACTTCCCCCATTCCCGTGTTAGTTGCGGGCGATTTCAACGCCAAATCAACGACATGGGGATCTCCGGCGACAGACGTCCGGGGGGAGGTCCTGGAGGAGTGGGCAATCACTTTAGGACTGACTGTCCTCAACACCGGGTCGGAGAGCACGTGCGTGAGGCAACAAGGCGAGTCCATAGTGGACATAACTTTCGCATCCAACGCCTTAGCCCGCCGTGCTCAAAACTGGAGGGTAGAAGTTGGGGTAGAAACCTTATCGGATCATCGTTATATAAGGTTCGAGGTCACCGCCCCAACTGCAACACGTGCCGGGCAGCCGGGAAACCGACCCGCTGCAGGGGACAGTCAAAGATGGGTCATTAGCAAGTTGGACAGGCAACTCGCCAAAGAGGCGGCTATAGTCGAGGCCTGGGGGGCCAGTACGATCCCAGAAGGGCCAATACAGGTGGACCAAGAGGTGCAGAACCTGAATGACGCGCTGGGTCGTGTGTGCGATGCATCGATGCCTAGGGCCAAATCTCAGTTGCCAAAGCGTCGAGTGTACTGGTGGCGACCAGAACTCCGCGATCTGCGGAACGCTTGCGTGACCGCGCGCCGCCAGTTCACAAGATATAGGAGGAGGCAAACCAGAGACCAGACTGAAGAAGACGCCCTGTACGACACCTACAGGGCCGCTCGCAAAACTCTGGAGACGGCCATAGCGCAAGCTAAGGAGGCGGCCTGGGAGGAGTGGCTCGAGACCCTCAACAGGGACCCATGGGGCAGACCATATAAGACCGTGAGGCAAAAGCTCCGGCCTTGGGCCCCCCCTTTGACAACAAGTCTGGAGCCAGAACTCGTAAACCGGGTCGTAGGCGCCCTCTTTCCCGAAAGAGATGAATTTGCCCCACCAGCAATGGCACCTACAACTCGCCCACAGGTGATGGAGGCGGAGATACTGCCGGTGACCGAAGCTGAGCTCACCGCCGCAGCGTACAAACTCCGATCCAAAAAGACGGCCCCTGGACCTGACGGCATCCCTGGACGCGCTCTGGCCATAGCGCTCAGTGAATTGGAGAAACGAGTCGGAGACCTTTTCACTGCCTGCATGACACAGGGGCGGTTCCCACAAAGGTGGAAAACAGGGAAGCTGGTGCTTCTCCGAAAGGAGGGGCGCCCCCCTGATCAGCCGTCGGCCTACCGCCCTATTGTGCTACTTGACGAGATGGGAAAGCTCTTTGAGCGTATAATCGCCACCCGTCTTGTCAGGAGCATGCAGCCGGGTTTGAGCGACTGCCAGTATGGCTTTCGCCCTCTACGCTCGACTCTGGACGCAATCGCCAAAGTCAGGGACTTCGCGATGGAGGAAGTTTCCCAGGGCGGGGTTGTGATGTCTGTGTCGCTGGACATCTCCAACGCCTTCAACACCTTGCCTTGGGAAACAATAAAGGCGGCGCTGAAATACCACAACGTGCCCAAATACCTGCAAGACCTCGTGGCGGACTACTTTGCCGGGCGCGTTGTGGTATTTCCAACAAAAACTGGGGTTGGCAGGCGGCAAATGTCGTGCGGTGTTCCGCAGGGCTCGGTCTTGGGCCCTCTCCTGTGGAACATCGGTTACGACTGGGTCCTCCGTGGATCCACCATACGAGGCATCAGCGTCACTTGCTACGCGGACGATACCCTCATTTCAGCCCGTGGCAAGACGCATCGCGAGGCGGCATACATCGCGACAGCAGGGGTGGCACATGTGGTGCACCGCATCCGCGCTCTGGGCCTGGAGGTGGCTCTACATAAATCCGAGGCCCTAGTGTTCCATGGCCCTCGGAACGCACCACCACCAGGAGCCGTAATCACTGTCGGAGGAACTTCCATCGCCGTCGGGTCGACGATGAAGTACCTAGGACTCGTCCTTGACGGTCGATGGAAGTTCGACGAACACTTCCAGCGCTTGGCCCCTAGGATAATGGCAACAGCTGGGGCACTTGGCAGGATCCTCCCGAATAAAGGAGGCCCAAGAGGAGCGAGCAGACGCCTATATGTGGCGGTGGTACGCTCAATGGCGCTGTACGGGGCGCCAATATGGGCTGACAACCTGAGTGCTCGGAGCGCGGCCCAACTGCGGAGACCGCAACGGGCCATAGCACTCAGGGTGGCTCGAGCGTACCGCACCTGCTCATACGTAAGTGCCTGTCTGCTAGCCGGGTGCCCGCCTTGGGACCTCGAAGCTACGACGCTGGCAGAGATATACTGGAGGGTGAAAGAGGCCAGAGCGCGGGATAACCATCCAGCCCCGCAAGAAATCAGGAAGTGGAGGGAGGAGGCCAGAAACGGCCTCTTCGAAAAATGGGCCGAGAGACTGGAGATCCCGGGAGCTAGCCGGGAACTAGTGGACGCCGTTCAGCCCATCCTACAAAAATGGGTTGAACGGAAACACGGTGCGCCATCGTACCACCTCACACAGATGCTCACGGGGCATGGTTGCTTCGGCCGGTACCTGTGTGAGGTGGTGCGAAGAGAGGCAAACCCAAATTGCCACCACTGTGGAGGAAGGGCCGTGGACACAGCCTACCACACGCGCGTGGAGTGCCCTGCATGGGCGGAACCCCGCGCTGCTCTGTCCGCGGCCGTTGGAGGAGACCTGTCCCTGCCAGCCTTGGTGAGGCGAATGGCAGAGGCAAAGGAGGCCTGGGAGGCGGTGGCTACCTTCTGCGCCGAGGTTATGGCGCAGAAGGAGACAGCAGAGCGCGAGCGCGAGAATGACGCAGATGCGCTCCCTCAGCGCAGAAGGAGAGCAGGGCGGCGGCGCAGAGCCTTTGCAGGCCGCATGCAGCCGCCGTAAGGGGGACCTGCGGGTGATGGGTCGGGAGCCCCGTCATCCGCCTGGAGAGGTCCCGAGCCGGATAGCCCTCAAGTGTTCCGAGGTGCTATCGGCGGAATAGGCTGCTTCAGCAGCCCAAAAGACGGGCCCGCAAGGGCAACGCTCGCGGGGTTCTCGGAGGTGTGCAGCAGCGTTCCCGAAACCCCGCACACAGAGCGAGCGGTGGAACACCCCAGGGGTTTAGTCCGTGAGAGTCGGACATAACCACCCGGTTACTCCCGGGCCGGGTGGTATCCATAACGGATTCCCCTGGGTTAACAAAAAAAAAAAAAAAAAAAAAAGGTTAGGTTAGGTTGGGTCGTAGGCGCCCTCTTTCCCGAAAGAGATGAATTTGCCCCACCAGCAATGGCACCTGCAACTCGCCCACAGGTGATGGAGGCGGAGATACTGCCGGTGACCGAAGCCGAGCTCACCGCCGCAGCGTACAAACTCCGGTCCAAAAAGACGGCCCCCGGACCAGACGGCATCCCTGGACGCGCTCTAGCCATAGCGCTCAGTGAATTGGAGAAACGAGTCGGAGACCTTTTCACTGCCTGCATGACACAGGGGCGGTTCCCACAAAGGTGGAAAACAGGGAAGCTGGTGCTTCTCCGAAAGGAGGGGCGCCCCCCTGATCAGCCGTCGGCCTACCGCCCTATTGTGCTACTTGACGAGATGGGAAAGCTCTTTGAGCGTATAATCGCCACCCGTCTCGTCAGGAGCATGCAGCCGGGTTTGAGCGACTGCCAGTATGGCTTTCGACCTCTACGCTCAACGCTGGACGCAATTGCGAAAGTCAGAGACTTTGCGATGGAGGAAGTTTCCCAGGGCGGGGTTGTGATGTCTGTGTCACTGGACATCTCTAACGCCTTCAACACCCTGCCCTGGGAAACAATAAAGGCGGCGCTGAAATACCACAACGTACCCAAATACCTACAAGACCTCGTGGCAGACTACTTTGCCGGGCGCGTTGTGGTATTTCCAACAAAAACTGGGGTTGGCAGGCGGCAAATGTCGTGCGGTGTTCCACAGGGCTCGGTCTTGGGCCCTCTCCTGTGGAACATCGGTTACGACTGGGTCCTCCGCGGAGCCACCATACGAGGAATCAGCGTCACTTGCTACGCGGACGATACCCTCGTTTCGGCCCGAGGCAAGACGCATCGCGAGGCGGCATACATCGCGACAGCAGGGGTGGCACATGTGGTGCACCGCATCCGCGCTCTGGGCCTGGAGGTGGCTCTACATAAATCCGAGGCCCTAGTGTTCCATGGCCCTCGGAATGCACCACCGCCAGGGGCCGTAATCACTGTCGGAGGAACTCCCATCGCCGTCGGGTCGACGATGAAATACCTAGGACTCGTCCTCGACGGTCGATGGAAATTTGATGAACACTTCCAGCGCTTGGCCCCTAGGATAATGGCAACAGCTGGGGCACTTGGCAGGATCCTCCCGAATAAAGGAGGCCCGAGAGGAGCGAGCAGGCGCCTATACGTGGCAGTGGTACGCTCAATGGCGCTGTATGGAGCGCCAATATGGGCGGACAACCTGAGTGCTCGGAGCGTGGCCCAGCTGCGGAGGCCGCAACGGGCCATAGCACTCAGGGTGGCTCGAGCGTACCGCACCTGCTCCTACGTAAGTGCCTGTCTACTAGCCGGGTGCCCGCCCTGGGACCTCGAAGCAACAACGCTGGCGGAGGTGTACTGGAGGGTGAAAGAGGCCAGAGCGCGGGATAACCATCCAGCCCCGCAAGAAATCAGGAAGTGGAGGGAGGAGGCCAGAAACGGCCTCTTCGAAAAGTGGGCCGAGAGACTGGAGATCCCGGGAGCTAGCCGGGAACTAGTAGACGCCGTTCAGCCCATCCTACAAAAATGGGTTGATCGGAAGCACGGCGCACCATCGTACCATCTCACGCAGATGCTCACGGGGCATGGTTGCTTCGGCAGGTACCTGTGTGAGGTGGTACAAAGAGAGGCAACTCCAAATTGCCATCATTGTGGAGGAGGGGCCGCGGACGCAGCCTACCACACGCGCGTGGAGTGCCCTGCATGGGCGGAGCCCCGCGCTGCTCTGTCCGCGGTCGTAGGAAGAGACCTGTCTCTGCCGGCCTTGGTGAGGCGAATGGCAGAGGAAAAAGAGGCCTGGGAGGCGATGGCCACCTTCTGCGCTGAGGTTATGGCGCAGAAGGAGACAGCAGAGCGCGAGCGCGAGAATGACGCGGATGCGCTCCCTCAGCGCAGAAGGAGAGCAGGGCGGCGGCGCAGAGCCTTCGCAGGCCGCATGCAGCCGCCGTAAGGGGGACCTGCGGGTGATGGGTTGGGAGCCCCGTCATCCGCCTGGAGAGGTCCCGAGCCGGATAGCCCTCAAGTGTTCCGAGGTGCTATCGGCGGAGTAGGCTGCTTCAGCAGCCCATAAGACGGGCCCACAAGGGCAACGCTCGCGGGGTTCTCGGAGGTGTGCAGCAGCGTTCCCGAAACCCCGCACACAGAGCGAGCGGTGGAACACCCCAGGGGTTTAGTCCGTGAGAGTCGGACATAACCACCCGGTTACTCCCGGGCCGGGTGGTATCCATAACGGATTCCCCTGGGTTAACAAAAAAAAAAAAAAAAAAAAAGGTTAGGTTAGGTTGGGGTGCAGGGCTGGTTCCTCCTCGTTGTGCACCCTGGGAGGGGGAGGATAGCCGCTCAGTTGCGCGCTTGCTATCCTCCCTCTGCGAATACCAGCCACAGGCGGTAGCGGTTGAGTCAGACTCCCGCGGGGGCTTTAATGCCGGGTTTTTGTTAGCTGCTCCCAGCTCGCCTCAGGTCAGCTGAGATGGCAAGGGAGGCAGCGTGGCCCTTTGGGCAGTGGCGGTGGTGCGTGGCACCTGGTTGTCGGGGCTCTGCTGGAGCCAGCTGCCGCTGAGCGGCGTGGGATGGCGGGCCTTCAAGGCCCGCGGCGCGGCGGGTGGGTTTCCGGCCCCCCGTCGGGCAGCCCGTAATCCGCACTGAGCGGACCGGGGGCGCTGCTCACTGAGAGTAGTGCCGAGTGGAACAAACCACTATAAAAATGAACCGGGGGTGTCGCTCCAGAAATGGAGGCGACGGGTGCGGCGATGTGCCAGGTGCACTCGACGATGTCGACGCCGGACCAGCCGTTGTCCACACCGAGTCCGTAGTCATGTTTTGCGGCTCTGGTTGGGCACCGGTGGCCTTGCCTTAATTGGCTGGGCCGCGAGGAAGACAACCTCAATAAAAAATCACTCCCAATCCTAAGCGGCGCAGCACCGCGAGAGGATGCATGGCTGAGGTGGTGTCAGCCGCTAGTGCTTCCCCCCGTCAGTGTACCGGCCGACACACTGACGGGTAACCCTAGGCTTATCCAGGTGCAGAGGGCACCGCCTGGATGGACAAAGTAGATCCCTCCTACTCGTGGGAACAATTTCATATGTCTTCCGAAACTAAAAACACTCAAAACGGCCCTTTTCAGGGCCAACCTGAAAACGGCCCTTCTCAGGGCCAAACAGAAGAGAGTATGGGAGCAGAAGAGATCGAGCGTATCTCTAGCTCAATAAACAAACAGGGCGAGAAACCAGCTAAGAAGCTGAGAGAAGTGAGGGTGTCGCTGGAGCGACTAAATAGCCCTCGAAAAGGAAGGGCAACCAAGGCGACGAACAGTCGAAGGTCTACCTCGGAAACATTGGAGACGGTCCGCTCAAGGTCAAACTCCGATTCTTCCAGAGCGTCAAGCAGGAACCGCTTCTGGGCGGACATTGACGCCAAGCGGACCTGCCTTAATGATAGTGAGGGCGAGGAATGGCCACCACTGCCGGCACAGAGTTCGCCGCCGGTAGCGGTGGAATACAGAAAGGGAAGAGGCCGACCTGCAACCACTGGGGAATATGTGGGTCTAGCAGCAGCTCAGAGGGAGCTCAATGCTGCAAAACAAGAGGCCCTACGGATTGAGGCGGAGAAAGAAATTGCCGATAGCATGGCCAGAGCACGACAGCATCGAGTATCCCGTCTGTCGGAGTCGTCAACATCCAACGACGGAACGGAGAAGTCGGCAGTAGATTTAGTGAAGTCAGCCAAAGACCAGCTAAACATCATCGTTGGGGTGGCCACGAAGTCTGGCAACCTAAAGGGGACATACGTGAAAGCTCTCAAGGAAGCCGCGTCTGTAATTGGAGATAACCTGGAAGATCTCTGCAGGCGGACAATCTCCAAAGAGACAAGCTTGCTTCAGGCAGCTAATAAACATATGGAGATCCAGGTGGCCTTCCTGCAACAAAAGGTCGCACAAATGGAAGAAGAGATGGAGAGGAACAGAAGAACAGCAGCAGCTGCCTCCCAACCTCAGCCAGTCCCAGAATGGCTGTCCGCTGACGTTCAACCTCCCCAAGATGCCGACATGGAGGAAGTCTCGAAGGCGAAAAAACAGAGTGCCAAACGAAAAGCACAAGAGGCGACACAGGCGAAAAGAGGCAGAACCGAGGAAGCTGGACCCTCTTCGTCTCATTCACCTGCACCACAAGACGAGGGCCTGATGCGCAGCATCATGGATCGGGTTGGCAACATGCTAAATGCCAGACTAGAGTCCCTAGAGAAGGAAGAAAGGCTCCTGCCAGCCAAGAATCTGCGGCCACCACTGGCTTCGGACCGACAGCAGAAGTCAGCGCCTAAGACTGCCGGGGCCGCAAAGGGCCTAAACTCGAATGCGACAAAGCCCCAGCCAAGTTTAGCTCCAGCGAAGGGCAAAAAAGCCAAGGGTGCAAAAACCAAGGGGGCATCCCAGCCGGCCCCAGTGGTCAACGAACCTCGTCCGCTGCCACCACCACCCAAATCCATGGACCAGCAATGGAGTAAAGTGGTGGGAAAAAACAAAAAGAGAGCGGCAAAACCACAGGAAGTACGCTCCCAACCACAAGGAAAGGTACAACAGCGATCCCAAGCACAGGCGGCCCGCAAACTGAGGCCACCCCGCTCTGCAGCGGTGGTAATATCGCTACAGCCAGAGGCCGAAGAAAAAGGCATCACGTACAAGAGCGTGCTTGCCGAAGCTAAGACGAAGGTGAAACTGGCTGAACTAGACATTCAGTCAGTGAAGTTTAAGGTCGCAGCGACCGGCGCACGACTCTTGGAAGTGCCAGGAGTCGCTAGCGGCCCGAAAGCTGATAAACTGGCGGAGAAGCTCAGCCAATTATTCAGCGCGGACGAGGTCCGAGTGTCTCGGCCCACTAAAAGAGTAGAGCTTCGATTATCCGGTCTAGACGATTCCGTCACAACGGAAGACATCGCGGCGGCAATCGCGCAAGCGGGAGGCTGCACAACCCAAGATGTCAAGGTAGGGGACATAAGAGCAGACCCCAGGGGCTTAGGTTCTGCTTGGGTCCGTTGCCCTGTTACTTCGGCAAAAGTAGTGGCTGAAGCGGGAAGGCTGCTGGTGGGTTGGGTTTCTGCGCAAGTGAAACTGCTCGAAGCCCGCCCACAGAGGTATTTCCGTTGCATGGAAGCAGGTCATGTGAGGGCGAACTGTCAGTCGGAGATCGACAGATCAGACCTGTGCTACCGATGTAGCCAGCCAGGTCACAAAGCAAAGGATTGCTCAGCGACGCCACACTGCGCTGTTTGTGCGGCGCTGAATAAAGGAGCAGGACACAGAACGGGCAGCAAAAACTGCTCTGCCCCGCCCAAGAGAGCGAAAGCAAGGGCTCGTGATGGTCCCCGGACCTCCTCACAGCCTGCCCCCCCGACCAATCCTACCACAGTTGGGGTCCAGGAGGAGACGATAATGGAAACGAACTAATATGGCCACACTAGTTCTGCAGGCGAACCTTAACCACTGTGCCCGAGCGCAGGATCTCCTATTTCAAAGCATGGCACAGTGGTTAATCAACATTGCTGTAGTTGCAGAGCCATATTCTGTTCCTGCCCGAGCGGGATGGATTGGGGACCTCGACAAAACCGTTGCTCTTGTGTCAAGGACTAACACTGCCTCGTCGCCCTTCCTAAACATCATAAGGGGCCACGGTTTTGTAGCAGCCAAGTTTGACAAGATCGCGGTCTTAGGAGGCTACTTCTCGCCCAACAGAAGCCTGGCAGAGTTTGAGCAGTTCCTCGTTGAAGTAGGCGCAGTGGTCAGGCAACTGCACCCCACTCCTGTTTTAGTTGCCGGAGATCTAAATGCAAAGTCCGGGGCGTGGGGTTCTGCAGTGACGGATGCCCGCGGCCAATGTCTCGAAGAATGGGCAGAGACTTACGGCCTGGGGGTGCTGAACCGCGGAACAGCTCTAACCTGCGTACGACGAGATGGTGGCTCAATCGTGGACGTCACATTTGCAGATCCCACTCTGGCAAGGCGAGTCCAAAACTGGGAGGTGTTGGAGGACGTAGAAACCTTATCGGACCATAGGTACATAAGGTTCAGTTTAACTGCGTCCCCAACAATACCACAGCCCGCTGCAGTGGGAACCCAGGTAGTTGCCACTCCACGATGGGCGTTAAAACGCATGGACCGTGAGGTGCTCGAGGAGGCGGCAATTATTAAGTCCTGGCTACCTGTTCCTGATGGTCACCTAGACATTGAAGGCGAAGCGCAGTGGCTCAAAGAGGCTATGACTGACACTTGCGATGCGGCCATGCCACGTATTGGGCCCCGCCCACCACAACGCAAGGTCTACTGGTGGTCAGCTGAACTGGGTCAATTACGAGAGTCATGTGTTGCGGCGCGTCGTCAGTATACTCGAAGCCGTCGACGACAACAGCGTAATTTAGAGGAGGAGACACGCCTGTACGCAACATATAGAGACCTAGTTGGGTCTTTTCAGGCAGCCATTGGAAAAGCCAAAGATCTGGCCGAGGAGGAGATGCTGGAGAGTCTCAACAAAGACCCCTGGGGCAGGCCGTACAAGATGGTGAGGGGCAAGCTTCGACCGTGGGCCCCGCCACTTTGAGGCCGCCCACCAACGACGGGCGAATGCGTAGGCTTTGGCAAGTTCCACTCTGAGCTCGCCGCCGAAAAAGCTCGCGCGAGAAAGCTGGAGACTGAGAAAGCCCTGGCAGCTTTCCTTGTATCGGCGGAAGTGGCTGCAAAAGAAAGGTCGGAGCGAGTGGTAACCAGGAACCTACCCAGCTGCAGCCAGGAGTCACTACCGGCCACCGAAATCGAGGCTCATGTCGAGGACGCCCTAAAAGCCGTCCTACACGTGATGGACACATCAGGCCACCTTAAAGGCACTCACCAGAAGCTACTAAAGAGCTCTGTAGCAACGATCAGTAGTGCCTTTTCGGAGCTCAGGTCACGCACCGTGACGGAAGAGGTTGCCCGCCTGGAAGCGGCAAACGCGCGACTTACAAGTCAGCTGACGGAACTGCGCCTACAAGTCCAGGAGATACGCAGCACCCAGATAACGGCATCTTCCGAGCCCGACTTGAAGAAGATTATGGAGGATGCTCTCCGCGTGAGCAGGGAGCAATTTAGCAATATGCTAAACGCCCGGCTGGACGGGATCGAAAACCGTCTTCTCCCGGAGCCACGGATGCGCCCACCACTAGCATCCGACCGACGGACATCGCAACTTCCCGGACCGAGCGCAAGGATATCAAGCTCAACGTCAATGCAGCCCGAGCCTCTACCGGAAACCCCAAATGCGACCCCAACTATCTTACCTGAAGGGAGCCAAGGCGGAAACCGTAAGACAAGAACCCAGCGGCGTAAAAAATCCAGCCTAGCGGCCAAGGAGGCGGCCGCTGCCAGACAGGCACCTCAGGCTGAACCAATACTCTCCGCGTCTTGCCCTCCTGTGGGTAGTTGGAAAGACGCCGTAGGCCGGAAGGCTAAAACAGCAACCAAGGGGGCGGCATCTTCCACGGTGCAAAAGCCTAAACCCAAGGCCACGGTGGCAAGAAGGAAGCTCCAACCCCCGCGAACCGCCGCCGTCACACTGACGTTGAAGGCGGAAGCGGCCGAAAAGGAGTAACATATGAGGCAATATTGGCTGAAGCCAAGAACAAAATTAAATTGGAGGATGTTGGGGTTGCTGCGGTCCGCTTCCGCACCACAGTAACGGGGGCGCGAATGCTTGAGCTGCCCCCTGACACGCCAAACGCAGATACGGCGGCGGATTCTCTCGCCACTAAGTTAAGGGAGGTGCTCGATGCCACCGTTGTTCAAGTCCAACGACCGGTAAAGTGCGCGGAAATACGAGTCTCGGGACTCGATGACTCCGCAACAGCAGACGAAGTGGTGGCAGCAGTCGCCGCACAAGGGGGTTGCCCTATTGAAGTCATCAAGTCCGGCGTGATTTCTCGCAGTCAAAGCGGCACCGGGTCCATTTGGCTAAGTCTCCCAATAGCCGTGGCCAAGAGAACCGTGGAAATTGGCCGGATCAAAGTAGGATGGGTCTCGGCTAGGGTGGTACTTTTGGAATCAAAACCGCTAAGGTGCTACAGGTGCCTCGAGACCGGCCACGTAGGCGCCAAGTGCGACAAAGCGGTTGACCGTAGTAACCTGTGCTACCGCTGCGGGGAACCCGGGCACAAGTCGCGGGACTGCACTGCCGAGGCCTGCTGTGCGATTTGTAAGGCAGCCGGCAAGCCAACAAGCCATTCGATTGGCAGTAAAGCGTGCCCGAACCTCAAAGCTCGCCCTGGCAATAGGAAAGGTAAAAAGACGCCGGTAGGCCCAGCAGCCACCCCGTCTTCCCAGTCGGCGGAGAACATGGACATCGCCCAATAAAATGGCCTGCAAATGTCTCCAGGCGAATGTCAACCACTGCACCAGGGCCCAGGATCTCCTAGCCCAGACAATGGCTGAAAGTGGTATTAATGTGGCTATAGTTTCGGAACCCTACTACATCCCGAACCGAAACGACTGGGCAGGAGATCTTGACGAATCAGTCGCCATTGTAGTCCCCGGTGCAGCTGGGTCCC
>JALPQI010003190.1:0-15583 GCA_025490895.1 Thaumatotibia leucotreta | reverse complement strand
AAAGGTGCACTGTGATAATTTTGCATTAGCTTTATTTATGGCTTTAATAATCCGGTATTCTTTTTTTACGAATTTGCTCATCTGTGTGATACTAATATTGGAGTAACTAAATAACGGAAGATACTTTCAATTATACCTGAAAAGTCTTGTTCTTGGTTTTTTTACCTCAAACTAGGAACTGTTCTGTGATTTCTGATTGAAGAGGTAACTTTAGTTCACTTTTTTATAATGAAAATGATTTTAAAGCTACATGTAAATTATATACTTGTGCTGGAAAATGTGTCCTCTAAGGAATAGGTGGGACAATAAGGTATGTAGAAAATTACAAATAAAAATAACACCACTACAACATTTGTAAAAAAAAGGGATCCACTGTACCCCACTCTCCTCTACTATGAAAATTCAGTCTTGCACTCGCGCAGAAAAATATCACATTCTGTGGAGTGAAGTTCAGGTAGAGTTCTTATGAAAACTGTCACCACTCTTAGTAACCTCGTATGTCACTATTGAATCGGAACTGAGATACGTACGCACTATAGGAGTATCTTAAAGTCCGTTGGCTCAACTGCTACTTTTATTCCTATGTAAAATAAGAGTGACAGCTGGTAACCACAGTTACCAAAAGCTATTGAGTGGCTTTTATGGATCGAATATTCGCTGTGTCGAAAATCGTAGAAATAATGTATCCTAAAATCAAAATTAATGTTTCGATTGGACAATCGACGTATATTTGTGACCGAGATTGTCATCCAATAATCTCGGTCACAATTATACGTTGGCTCGACTGCTACCGGATCGAATATTCGCTGGGTCGAAAAGTGTATAAACGAGACCATAATTGTAATTGGTTACCGGCGCAAACATCACACTTGTAAACAAAATGTAAAAATTGTCTCACTTGTACAGTCGACGTCAAAGATATTGTTACGGTTTAGGTGGCAAAAATATATTAACACGACTTTATTGCCTTGATATTAAGGTCGTGTAAATATATTTTTGGCGCCAAAACCGTAATCATATCTTTGACGTCGACTGTACTCTGTTTGGTTAGGTATTTTAAAAAGGTAAAAAATCTTGCACTATCTTTTTATTGAAAAATGCATTTAAAAATCCAAACTAGGTACTTAATGAATCAAAACAATGTAAATCACTGTATTCCTTTGTTATATTACGTATATTTGGTAAAACTTATTTTCTACTTGTAGTTTCAATAAAAAGATACTGCAAGATTGTTTACCTTTTTTTAAATATCTAACCAAACAGAGTATAGAATATAGAGCAAGAATATATTATGTATATAAAAACTATAATATGTATGTGTCAACCATTCGGCAACCCATTATCTCGATTACATCGTTAATAGTAGCCCCAAAACTTTGGTATTAGGTACTATTCGTCATCTATTTACTGAAGTATTCCTACATGGATATAAAACAATTTGTACATAGCACAGACGTTGATACAAGAACAGACGAGGCGATGAACTTTCGATACTCAACAGATTGAAACCTATGTTTTAGCTATGCATATATTTAGGCCACCAATATTTAAATTTAGCGAATATTAGTTCTCAGCAGAAGAGTACAGAAGAGTAGGTAGGTACTGTAGCCGTGCCATGAGCTGGAAAGTAAAGGATACGTAATTACGTAAGGTTTTACTCGATACGTGCATTCTATCGTGCTCGCGCTTACAAATAGGAGCGAGCGCGATGGCCTGCTCAACGTATTTAATAAAACCTAATGTTACCGATACTTGTAAAGTCATGGTACGGCTACTGTTTATTATATTTACTGTATCGTTGGCCAGTAAGTTAGGGTTTTCGATCTTTTGCAGGCAACGCTATATAGGCGTGTGGTCCAAACAGCTGTCAGATTCATAGGCACTGAACATGAAATATCGAAATTCTAATTGTATTTGGAGGTAACCGTTATAATGGCGGGACCGGATCCTGAATTCGATCGATTCATATTGCATTATTTAGTACTGAATTTGTACTATTTAGTACCTGTTGTAAAAAAAATTGTACCTCTTCTATTTCAAAGTTATATTCAATCAGTCTGGTCCCGCCATTATAACGTTATAATGGCGGAACCAAATCCTGAATTCGATCGATTCATATTGCAATATTTATTTAGTACTGAATTTGTACTTTTTGGTACCTGTTGTAAAAAAATAATACCTCTTCCATTTCAAAATTATACTTCAAACAGTCTGGTCCCGCCATTATAACGTTATAATGGTGGGACCAGGTCCTGAATTCTGTCCATATTCTGTCGATTCATATTGCATTATTTAGTACTGAATTAGTACTATTTGGTATTGATACCTCTTGTAAAAAAATTAGTACCTCTTCCATTTTAAAATTATATTTCAAATAGTCTGCTTCAAATGATCTGGCGGAACCAGACTATTTCAAATATAATTTTGGAATGAAAGAAGTACATTTTTTTTTACAACAGGTACCAAATAGTACAAATTCAGTAAGTACTAAATGATGCAATATGAATCGACAGAATATGGACAGAATTCAGGACCTGGTTCCGCCATTATAACGTTATAATGGCGAGACCAGACTATTTGAAGTATAATTTCGAAATGTCTCGCCATTATCGTTATAATTACATTTGGATCGTTACATTTGGAGTTTATTAATTTCATAAATGTATGACGACTAGAAAACGGTCGCCGAACTGAAGATTGGGCCCTAAAACAGGAACTCAAAATGACTGACACTAAACAAAATTACTAGAACTTTGTTCATTTCATCCTTTAGTAGATTGGCTACCAAACCAGCTTCGAAATGGGATTAAAATCCCAATAGGTAACTGGCTTTAAATCGGGACTTATCATTACCGGTTTGTAACCAGGTTTGTACCAAATCCAGATACGAGATGGGAAAGTTAGTCCCATTTCATCCTACCAGACGGGAAACTATATTTCCCATTTGGCAGCCAGCTATCAAATCCGAATACCAAACGGTAAGTACTAAAGGCATTTCATGGGAATTGACTCGGAAACGTTTATTTATTTTAGAAAACATTATTCCTTATGTAATGGTTTTAAGAATAAATAAACCACAAAATATATAGAAAATTCAATTCGCGTATTTATTTTGACAGTTTGTTGGTCCTTACGCCATATCACCGCCCCAGTGTCAGAAAAAAATATTAAAAACCCTCACTGAGGAAGCGGCAGTGTGAACAGCCAACGATCATCTACATATATATGTATAGGTATATTTGTTAATTTTACTGACATAGGATCTATATCTACTCTTTGTTTAGTGAGCGAGAAAAAAGTCGACAAATCATCCCTTACTCGCCTCCTGTGGAACCAGTAGCCGTACCATGAGCTGCCCCTGCGTTATTAACGCGGACTTACATAGGTGCTTTCTATACGGGTGGCTCGCCCCAAGACGCGATTACGGGCGGGATGGAAAGTAAGTCCGCGTTAAAAACGCAGCGGCAGCTTATGGTAAGCACACAGTGCCTGAAAGTATCCTTTCCCTCTCTAGTACGTTTTGTAGATACTAGGTTCAAGAAGTACCCACCTACCTACCTTCAAAAATTTATAATAATACATTCTGTTGCTATGCTATCAGACAAACATCTACAGCTAGGAAAACAGCCACTATCAACCATTTGAACATTGCCGTCGGCTATACTAAATAGGTGGCCAAGAAACAAATACCTACATTCCCGTGAGGTTGGAATACAGAGTCCCTCTAGAAGGTTTTTAAATGTTTCAGAGCGGTCGATAATAGTACATTGTGCATCTAGGGAGGTAAGTACAGTATCACTAACGAGAGTGTTAGAAGCCCGACGCCGTAGGCGGAGGGCTTTTGATGACTCGAGTTAGTAGGTATGCCTCTTACCGATTGTGATGCATACAATGTTTTTTATAACACTTGCAGACAAAGAATATGTTATGAGACGAAATATTGGTATTCCCTAAGGAATTTCACTTTTCTATTACTCCCACTGCAATATGCACAAGCAATGGCGCGCTTAGAAAGCAAATGTGATGAAAAATGTTGAAACCGCGTAAAATAGTAGGTATTAGCTAATGTAACATGCCTAGGTAGTAGGTACTTCTGAAACATGAACTAAACTCTAGGGGGTCTAACTACACTGCATCCTAATACTCCTGAAACCTCTCTGACAACGGAAATACAGCACCTTGTTTATATGGTATAAAGCATCCGAAAATTGAGCGTCCAGCTGTTCGCCTGTGTCTGGAAAATCTTCGTTGCGTTTGTATTTAAGTAAGTACTCGTACCTAACCTACTTTTAATTGATATCGGACAATCTAATTAGCATCTTATGGGATGGTAGGCGAAAATGTAGGTAAACTTAGACAGGATAACACTATCCTTACATATTATGTAATGTAAAATGTTAGTTGGAGACTAACATAGTAGGTATGTAGGCTAACATTTAGTAATATAAATGTTACTCCAACAAGGTCTAAAATCTAAATGTCCGATAAACCACTAGTACATCATCAGTATCGTAGTTGGTAATAAAGCAAGTCGGCAAATGTCCATCAGATCATTCAATTTGGTCTACTACTACGTGTCTAATGAATATATTTCTTCAATCTTCTAACTCCATAGAACTACCCAAAATACCTACACATTTTATTACTTATTATACTTGAGGCCCTAGCACATCTTGTACAACAATATTGGCAGCAATTTGTGACCTGCTCGCAACTTCTCATCTCTTTTGAATCAATGTAATCAAAAAGGGACGGGTAGCCGCGACAAGGTTCCTGTCATGCACGATATGTGCTAGTGCCGTTGATCAAGTATAATACTATGAATTTCTTAGGTCAATCTATACTCGTAATTATATTGCCACATTGTTCCTAGCGAATAGAGACCCGCTGCGGTAAATACTAGTGTTTTGGGACATAAGTAACTTTCTTGATAACTATTTTATTTACCAGTAAGTAGCTGTACCAAAAAATATAATACTCTAAAGAGTTGTACATAACGGCGACGGATAGGTATTACCCGAAGAGTACGGGAATAACTTCTTTACTACAGCTGTTGTTATATCTGTACAGTTAAAAGTAGGGATTTTAATACCAAACCAACAGTTGGTTTTGCTTCACAAATATACAATACAATATAAAGTCATTTCCTAATTGGCGCCCTCTAGTTAGAACTTAGACCATTTAGAAAAGCTGTTCTTTTAACTGGCGCCATCTAGTTTATTGATGAGTAATGATTGTACAACTGACATTGGGTACTGACGGGAGGTGTAGTAGTGTGCGTTACAGGGTAAAATTACATAATTTTCTAGTTTTTGCATTATTGCGATTTAGAAGAACAGTATTTTGTGCAGGTTGCTATCAATTTGTACATTAGATTTTTTGCTCCTTGCGCGTATCTCAAAACATGTTAACTCTGATCTTCGGTTTAGCAGAAAATGACGAAAATATGGTGTTTGTGCAATTGTAGCGCCATCTTTTAGCAGATAAGCGGCAGGGATAGGGTCGAATCCACCTTAAATACTTTAAATACATAACCTCAAAGGATATATTTAAGGAGTGTATACCTAATGGAACTGTAAGATTTAGTTGTATTAAATAAATGATAAACTAGTTATGAAATGCATATAGTTACATACCACATGTTTTATTTTCACCATTTTTAAACTATCTAAAATGGCAGAAGTTACTATTATAATAAATGCACAGACACCTATCTACTAGATAGAGCATAAAAAATCTGGTATCTAGGCATTGACCGATTTAAAATCAACGTGAATTTCTAGACGTTTTTTTTCTACGTATTTATTTCTCAAAACAAAAACTATTTTGATGTGAATTTTTAACTCAATTAGTTTTTTTTATTAATTTTGAAAGCAAGAGACTGTAAAATATTTTTTTCATTTTCATAAGCGTCTTTTAATAAAAATATACATTCTTCTTCCTAAAGCTAATGTAACATATAAATGAAATGTTCTGTAGTCTGGACTAGATGGTATGTTCTGTAGATTTAAATGAAAGATAGTATAAAAGTAAAATGATCTTTATTTCCACCGTGCGTATGATCTAATCTAATATCACAGTATTCAGTCGTTTATCATACAAACACTTTACCATTTACACTGGTGACGATTCGCACTTACAATATTACAATATTTCTAAATAAATAACGTTTAAACCACCCATAAATTGGCACCCGTCTCTAGCACTCGGTATTTACAGAATTTGAAGCTCTTGTGCCAAGCTCTGGAGGGGTGCCAACAATAGGTACATTTACCTATTCAAGCAACATTCGTGGAAATAGGTAAATAGGTACGTTTTTTAGGAAAACTAAATGAATTGCGAATAACTAAGTACAAGTCGATACTTAAAATGAGAATTCTTTATACATACAAATACGACATGTTTAGTGTAACAAGATTTTAGCACTGGTTTAATTATGCCCAGCGGCCCTACCGCGAAAAACGAAATTCGTAAATTTCGAGGATTTGTCTCTTTCACTCTAATGACGCCTTCGTTTGAGTGACAGAGAAAAACCCTCGAAATTTCCGAATTTCGATTTTCGCAGTAGTAGGCCTGTTTTGACAGTGGTATAAAATGTTAAGCTTCTGCCGGCCAGACAATCAATTTTGCCAGTGACTTTTTGATTACTTGTGTAGGAAATATAATAGAAATTCATTTGTTTGAGGAGATCTATTAATGGACCTCTGGGCGGCTAAAGGTTAACATCGGTTTCAGTTAAAACGAAAACAAACATTAATAACCAATCGGTGAGTGGTTACAGTCCTATCACTTAACCCAAATGGTTGATGAGGGAGGTGGCGGGCCGGTAAATGTTCCAGTACTCGACATATTGGTTCCCAAAAGTTGTCACCCTGCTTTTATCTCTATTCTTAATGGCTTAATTGTATAATTAACATGTAATGGGCCAAGTGTAGAGTACTCAAACATTAACCGTATATGTTTTTATATGAGTAATTTAACAAATTTATAAAAAAAATTAAGCTGCACTATTATTAAGGTGGGAATGAATGCTCATTCTATCCCTCTACAAAATTCACTTTGTTTAACGAATGAATTTCGTAGAATGGGGAATAAATTACTTCTCGCTAATCAATTGAATTAAGTGTTAGCTAAGCTTAAGATGCGTTATACTCATAAAGTACAAGCTATTGTGTTAAATAGGTATTGTTTATTAATATTAGTTTTGTTTAAAACGGTTTAACAAATTCGGGTTTTCCATTCCGAAAAACACTGAATTAATGAGGTACGTAGTATTTTTAAAATAACGAACGTAAACTACATTCTTGGTCCTTAACATCTTCACCTTTGCATATGAATGGCAACGTGACTTAGACAATAGACTGAAAAAACATACATATATTATGTTAATATGCGGTATTCCCCAAAATTTGCAAATTGCTCTTTGACTTAAACTCGATTTTTTCGTGGATACATTTTTTCCCAAAGAGTATACGAGTACATAATTTTAATTTATATATTTGGAGCTTTATACAATTTGAGTCATTGCTGACGTACAGTCACTTGCCATTTTTAGAACAAATAAGAACAAGAATAGGTACACTATATTTTTCCAATATCCACATAGTACCTAGCTGTTGAAGATTTAGTATAAATATTCACATCTTGTATTGGAGGTGAATCTCTTTTAGAAAAGCTTAGGTACATAAAATTTAAAGTTTAGGTACTTGTAGCTTTATACATACTTTAAAACTAAAAGTAAATTTCCTCTAATTTAGAATCTAGAGTTTTTCTAATTAAAGTATTTTTTTTAAATATAACTAATTAAACTGGGAATGGTAACAAAGATAAATGCAAAAATGGTAATTTAAGAAATAACAATAAGATTTTATGTTAATCATTAAAAAATATACTTAATCATAAACAAGCATGCCAACTGAATTAATTTCAATAATTAAGTATAAAATGTTTTTAGCAATATTGTTTGATTATAAAACGTATCAACTGCAAGAAGTATCAGAAAAACATTTCATTATTCTTGCAATTTCAGAAAACAACGACTTTTTCAGCATTGACGCTTTTTCAGCACATCATAGGTATACAATTTATGAGCTAAGTACCTACTACTTACATCATTTCCAAAACGTAGATAGAAACAACGAAAATAAGTACCCTCAATCGGATCCACACATAGTCAAAGAAATCCGTGACCTCTTCACTATTGATGTATTCATAGATCTTATACGTTAAGCCATCATTATTGTTATAGTTTACAGTTTTCCCGACATAGTCCTTCGAGAAATCTCTCCCGAAAATGCCGAAATTCAAAAGGTTTTCTCCATTTTGCAGCTTGATAGTAACTTTGTTGGTATTGTTTTCACATTTGTTCTCAAATTGGAATTCGGAGAGAGTGTCAGTTGACAGGAGAATCGGGAACTGCGCAGAGTTTTTGAGGTTATAGTTACCGGCGATGGACACCTCGTCGAAAACGATATTGGTGTTGTTGATGGATCTGTAAAAACACAGTGTGATTAGAAAATTAACATACATGGATGTTTACCTACCTACAGTCTGGCAATACGTAAGAGTAGAAAGTAAAAAGCGGTAACATTGGCATGTTCTCCCGTAGGTATTGTTTACAACTATTTGAAATAACTAGACTACAATATTGCTATTTTTTACCGGACCAAAATGCAAGTTTTTTTTCTGACGAAGGTATACTATGGTAAAGACTATATTGTTAACTATAAACAAGTCAAAAGGTTGCAAAATGGTTATCCTTAATTGTTGGAATTGAGGTGAGACTTTTATCTTATAATGTGCTAAATAAACAACCTAGATTTAACGTTAAAATATAGTCGATTGTATTTAGTTCAGAATCCATTCAATCTGGTTTAGGTACGGTCTAGTAATTTTATTTTATTTCTGACCTACGACGAAAATACTTGCTAAAAAATATTTGCCAATTACCCAATAGACATAATTTTTAGCCTATGTCAACTACTGGGCATTACCATCAATTACCATGTCGACTACTGGAACTTTTACTGTAACATCACTACGGGGAAAATTTTAACCGTTTTAAACAAAAATCTAATTTGATGAGCACTCAGACCCTTCTAATCTTGCAACAGCAAAAATCGAAACCCTAAAAATGCATCAAGTTAACGTCATCGATGTATGAAAATATCAACTTACCCAATGTCGCACTGCTTGTCACCGACGCAAGGAAGGAGTGCGCATGTCTGTATTCCGATGTTTTGTTGACCTCCAAAATGGCGGATACCTTCAAACGCAGCGAGCCCGTAGGTCAAGCCTTGAGGTCCTGCAAAATAATGTTTGACACGTGTTAACTGCTTTGTTATTTTCTAACCGAATCACCGGATCCATGTAATATTGGATTTTTTGGGAATTGTAGTTTTTTTTTGTTTTATAGCATACCGGTGTGGTGAAAAAAGCATATGACCCGTCTGACGGTAAGCAACTACCATAGCCTATGGATGCCTACAAATTTAAAACTTTCACAAACGCATTACCAACCCTTTAAGTTACAAACTTCTTGAAGAACCCCATACTGTAATCCCATTTCGTGATATGAGATAAGTATAAGTATATCGCAAAAATATTAATTCGCTTATCGAGTAAGTATTCAAAGAAATTGTTTGCCTAATCATGGCATCTAATAATAATCGTCCTGACTCACTCATTAACTGGTAATTTTATCAAGAAATAACAAGCTCAGATACTAATCATTTAGTATAGTTAGTCATACACATTATTTCCACGGCAGTAGATATAGCAACTGTTTATCTTATTAAATCAAGTTTTATCACTTTCCTAATACAAGTTTTCGAAGTACTTGTTATTATACTCTCATAGATATGGGGTCGC
Organism: Thaumatotibia leucotreta; assembly: GCA_025490895.1. NCBI lineage: Eukaryota > Metazoa > Arthropoda > Insecta > Lepidoptera > Tortricidae > Thaumatotibia > Thaumatotibia leucotreta. The sequence goes on along the minus strand of JALPQI010003190.1, from coordinate 5,713 downwards.
GCGATCATACGTCAGAATTAGATATTAATATTACTTCTACTTAGAATTTGTTATGTTGAAGCAATATGGTATGATGATAGGTTAGTAAAAACATGTTATTGCGTTATTAATATGCAATAACATATCTTGTTTTGACATTTACTAATAATAATATTTATTATAAAATGCGATTTATATTTGGAGCAATTGTGTTTAGTTGACTACCCTCGTTACGCACTTTTTACTTATAACGGGGACTGTTTCTCAGATATCGTTTTATTTTTCAGCGTTCAATATTGTCTCAATTCATTATCTCAGAAGTAGAGATCACAAACATAACAACAATTATACTTACTGGTTCAAAATATCTACTTATCGCGAAATGGGACTTCATCGCGTAATATATCTCAATCAACTTTTTTTTGTGACTATATAGTTGCCGGTTACGTTCTTCAGTGTAGCTCTTAGAATCACAGTTTTATTGTATTAAAATTTACAAAACTTTGTTTTTCTGACAGTTGCTTGCCTTGGTGGATCAGCCAGCAGGTTTCTTCTAGCAAACTATCATCCCCTGGGTAATGGGACAAAACTGTAGCCCTAGTGAAAAAGAGTATAACAATTCGATGGCCATTTTGGAATACTGTGTATTCTATACCATTTTACAGTTGAAACTAAAAAAGGTAAACAAATATGGCTGAATTGGCTGACTTTTTAAATTTGAAATCTTTCACACATCGTGAAACATGTTCGCAATTATGTGTTTACGTTAATTTAATACTAGTAAATATCAATCATTTTATCAAAACAATATGTGAATTTCAGGTTTAAGGTTTTAAGTTGGTGATAACACCATGCAAGTTTGCAGGTTTGTTTACCATTTTTTTTTACTTTCAACTGAAAAATGGTATACGCACTTGTATTAAGCTTTTACCCTTTTTCACAAGCCTCGGGGAGTAACAGTTTGTACCCTTTTTCACAAGGGCCAAATCACATGAGAGTGGATCCATCCAAAAATGCTTCGAAAATTTAATATTAATTATAGAAATGTCAAACATGGGGATGTCTTACCAGTCGCAGTAGCCTTCACGTCAAACTGGCAGCAGAACAGTCCATGGCACACTGTCTCCCGAACCTGGCCGCTGGAGAGGTCTAGGGGCTTGATGCTGTACTGGCTCAGGTCTTCGATCTGGGACTTGGTGATAGGGGAGGTGGAATCTAGGGGAGACAATGGAATGAAAATTACAAGCTGCTGTTTAACGCTGGTTTATCTAAATTAACTTGGAGTTTACTGGAGTGAACTAATCGTTCTTCGATAAAACAATACATAATTATATTTCTTAGACATTACTGGTCGAAGTGATTGATTCATTGCCAAGATTTAGGAATCAAACATCTGTAAGTACACGCGGTAAAAGATATAGATGCGCGCAAAGAGCAAAAAATATGTAGGTATACACAACTCTATTAGATACTATAAGTTCGTGTGTCGATATTTTTGCACTATATCCGCATCTATATTTTTTACTTTGACTGTACCTTAGAGCCAGACTCATCCAAGACCACAAAAAAGTCAAAGAAGGAAGAAGAAAAAGATTTATTGCCACACATACAAAAGTACAATTTATACAAAAAAACAACATAATTATCTGTCAACAAAAGGAAACAGAACCATAAAATTGTGGCAACAGGAGTATGCTCAGGATTTTGCTGCAAGACAGACTGCCATTTGAAACATTTTGACTGCATTTTGAAGTTTTTGCCATTTTATCGCTAATTGCTGTAGACTTATATCCTAAAACAGCGTGAAATTTTTCGAGTTTGGTCCTGAGGTAAATACGCCAGTTGATGACATATCCTTACCTCCTTCCTTCATCAGCTCAGTGACAACGAAATCCTCTCCCTGGTTAGTTCTTCCAGCCTTGCCAGCATATACTCCGGAAGACGAGACTAGGTTGGCATCGGTAGTATACGCCCAAGACGAGTAGAATTGAGGAGCTGGGTGAAAATTAGAAATACATTTGATTATCATCATCATTAGCCTACTATATCTTTACATGATATAAGCAATGTCACTTAGTTTATTTTTTATATTCCTGTTTATTTTGTGTTTTAATGTGTATACTATGTTGCGTCACGAATAAATGTTTTTTCTTTCTTTTCTTTTTTCTGATGATAAATAAGTGTCCACACGCGTTGTTATAGAGGCATATGTCCAGCAGTGAATTAAAACAGGCTGATGTGATTATAATGAGACTAACCTGCAAGAGCAGGAATGTCAGACTCCCACGCCCCAGCTACGACGTAGTTCTTCCCCTGAAGGTTCTGCAGAACCATGTCTTCTGGCATGAGGACGCCAAAGGTGACGCCGAAGTCGGTGGTGAACGTAGGTGCTTTGGTGGAGGTGATATTGCAGGAGGCGGTAGGGTCCACGGGTTTCCTGTAGCTAGAGGAAAATAGATAAATAATGAATGGACAGCATTTAAAAATAACACAACAAAAACGGAAACAATTATTTAGGGAAATTAGTCAGCCTGCGTAGCCTAGTTGGTAGTGATCCTGCCTACAAAGCTGGAGGTTTCGTTTTTTGTGTTTATTTATCACAAATATTTGTTCCTTGGTCGTGGCTGTCTATGTATTTAAGTATCTATCTAGGTATATATAACGATATACCAAGCAACGGCTTGGTACCCACATCACAAGCCTTAATTAATTGAGCTTATCCTGGGACTAGGTCGATTTGTGTAAGATGTCCCGAGATATATAATTTTAAATATATAAACCATTACAAATACAACTGAACATAATATATTAGCAAATTAATTTAAATTTATTTATTAGAAAAAAACTCACTTCAGAGACAAAATTACTCACTTCGACTTAGCCCGAAAACTAAGTAAAGCCTGATTATGATAAAAAAAATTGTACGAACTAGGTGACATGACAATAGCATAGAATCAGGTATGACTCTGAAAACAACATCCATACTCATCACACAAATAAATACCCATAAATAATAGCATTCTAAAATGGGACTTCGAACATCACTTCACATAACTACCAACTTGGCTACGGAAACCGCTATAAACTTGTAGTTTGTACCCAGTTAGTTAAGAACTTCGACATTTAAAAATATTATTTTGTTTCAAAACGACAATGCAGTTTATGTCCTAGCTTGACAACGTAATTCTAATTAAATTAAGATTGATATTGTCAACTATTGGGACAGTGTCAACCACTGGGCCATTTATATTAGTTTCAGATATCTAAACTTACACAGAAACGACGGTTCCTCGACGGTCGAAAACCAGGTTGCTCTTGATCAGCTCTGTTGTCTCTTGGCACCGAATCTTCTCCAACAAATGAGAAACGACGTATACTCTGTTCTCTTTCGCCAACTTGGATAATGCTTTCACTGCCTGTTAAAAAGGGAAAAAAATGGTTATAGTGAGACTTCATTTACTTTAACATATGTGTCAATGTACAGTGACCCTAAGCTGAGTCTGAATGCTCTGTCTAACTATTAGTTAGTAATCTGTGGGTCAGGTTACAAGCATGAAAATGGATTTCTGGTCCTAGGTACAGATTTGAGCGGCATAATATGCCATTTCAAGATATTGATATTCTTTGTTCAAGTAGGCGTAGCAAATAGTACAGGTACATTTCGTTACAAATGTAAAAAGAAATTTTTACACGGGTATCGAACGGCATTTTTCATAGCAAGTGCCTTAAAAAGAGAAATTTACGCACGCGAAGCGTGCGCAAAGTTTACTTTTCCGCACTAGTTAGGAAAAAGTAATTTTAAATTGTTGTACACATGGAATTCCTACTTCCAGTTACCCTACAGACACTGACCCGAGAAGAACCGGGAAAAAACTCGGCGGGACTTACTTTTTTAGGGTTCCGTAGCCAAAATGGCAAAAACGGAACCCTTATAGATTCGTCATGTCCGTCTGTCCGTCTGTCCGTCTGTCCGTCTGTCACAGCCAATTTACTCGGAAACTATAAATGCTACAGTAACGAAATTTGGTAAGGGTATGTGTTGTATGAACCGCTACAGGATTATGATACTAAATTGTAAAAAAACCATTGGGGTGGGGGCCCTCCATACATGTAACTGGGGGATAAAAAATTTTTTTTAGTTGTATATAAGCGTGTGGGGTATTAATAGAAAGGTCTTTGAAAATGATATGAAGGTTTATACATTTCATTTTTATTTAAGCAAATCATTTTCGAGATATCAGCTCTCAAAGTATGAAAAATGTGTCCCCCCCCTTTATTTTTTAAACTACGCGATATAAAATTCTAAAAAAAATAAATGTTATGCACATTAATAAACTGTATCAACGATTTTTGGTTTGATTAAATTACCTCCTATAGTTTTTGAAGTAGGTTGATTTAACTGTATTTTTTTAATAATAAATTGATAATGGTACGGAACCCTTTGCGCGCGAGTCCGACTCGCACTTGGCCGGTTTTTATATAATCGAACATGCATTAAAAATGTTTTAGAAAAAAATTAGATATATTAATAATATCAAAAAAGATTGTAAGCAGACGAGGTATCCATAATAATATCCACACGCTCTTACATAATTATGTTTTTGCTGCTTACTGATATATTTGTCAGTGTTTTTGTTTAATCCGGGCCGATGAACTATTTACGGATTTTTATCTTCGCGTTGGGTCATGTTTAGTAAATATGCTGCACAAGTCATCAGGCCATCATTCATACGAGAGATGCGTGATAGGTGCTTATATATACTCGTATATACCTGCACCTCTACACATATGGCGACATTTCTCTAAAAAGTTTTATTAATGAAAATTCGGGTACCTCCCCTACCCGTGTTTTTTTTATGATATCCTAAAGTGTGTGTGTTGTATCGTTGAATCCGTTACCTTAAACCTTATTCTTTTACAAAGAATACGGGTCCCAAAAACACAATTTTCTTTAAATACATTTTTAACGAGATTTGAACTCCAGAATTTTAATTAAATTTTTTGATCCGTGGTTCCCAAAAATAATTAATTCATTTAATATTTTATTTTAGTAGTTTTAACGGAACGGCTTACTTTAAAAGAAAATTATTTTAAGATAAACATCAGGCATTTTTAACCAACTACAGACAGAACCCTACATTGAACATGGCACGACATGCTCTCGGCTGAATATAGACTATATATTTTCATCAATTTCGGAGCTGTTTATAGAATCGTATGATTTGAACTTATCGTTGACATTGAGTGTCACTGACATGTTTATCATAATAACATATTTTTAAATATTTGCCATGTTGTTGTTCATACGCATACTAATTATCAGTCGATTGCAAATTAAATTAGACAAACGTTAATATTTGGTAAACCTAGCTAGAGAAATCAAATTATTAATATAAATAGTGAGATCATCGCGTGTGGCAAATACTTATGCTCTGTCCAACAATTTCTTGGCAATAGAAAAAACCGGCCAAGAGCATGTCGGGCCATGCTCAGTATAGGTTTCCGTAGTTATGTTAGGCTAGGCCGATTATGTTCGAAATAGTTTTATTTTAAAGTATTCTATAAGCCTACTATTCATGATTTTTTTCATATTTTTTGGACCCGGAGCGGTTATCTCCGACCATATTAACTTTAGAATAAAACTTTCTTATATGATCCTTACTCTTTTTTAAGAGACCTATTCAATGATACCATGCACTATAGGATTACAGCAAATAAAAAATATCATCCCCAC